>JAHDVE020008624.1:0-136091 GCA_022606495.2 Halesus radiatus | reverse complement strand
GTAAAATTATCTTTAAAAATTCCTTTATTTAGATGAATCATAGACTATTAATTTATGGTTAGGACTATTTCAATGGCTTCAAGAAAGTAATAAATATCCCTCTATATAGATAAATAATATATTTAAAAAAAAACAAAACAGCAATAATACTTATTGATATACTTAGATAATACAATAAAAGCTAGGTTAATCAAAATACTTTCCTCTTCTTTCTCCATGACATGATAACAACTTAATTACAATAAGCTTGAAGGCAGGCGCAATATGTCTAGTAACACTATAACTAGACTGACAATAACAAAGCTTCAACAATCTGAACTTAAAGATTTCATTAGAGTCTAATAGCAGACAGAACGCGTAATTAAGGTTGACTTTGATATGACTTTGCGTACAGAATACATAGGTTAATGGATGGAATCTTCATATAAATTATCAAACCAGATGAGTGACCCAAAGTCAGGAGGATAGTAATTAGAGTGATCTAAGTTTATAATATATAACAGTCAATTTTGTAAATTTACACCTTTCAAAGATTGAGGGAGTTAGAGACCACAGTTTTTTGAAAAACCAGATTTCGTGAAATCATATTTTTTAATATGATATGATATGATTTCGATGAGTAGTATTTAGAAAGAATAAGTATATATATATATGGGAAGTTCCAATAACCCATTACAAATATAAACATTTAGAAATTAAAATCTATATATATTAACACAAAAAACTTATTTTACATCATTTACATTTATATTTAAACAGTGATAACATTGTTTGAATACATTATTATGTTTTGTTATTAACTAATATAAAACTTATATATATATATTTTTTTTTACTATTACATATTATCTTTCGAAATGGACAACGAACTTCATCACAAGATGTGTAAGAAGGTGGCACAGCTCACCAAAGTTATATTTTACCTCAACACAAAAAACGATGAATACGAATCTAATCTCAAGGCTGTTGTCAATGCCTACGAACTCGAGCTGGACTCCGTAGTCAAAGAGGTACTTTTGTTTTTTATTCAGCATTTGTTTTTATTCATTGTATATGCATTTATAACAATATAAAAAAAATGTTAAAATCTATAAAATCAAAAACCTTTCCAACCTCATTAAATTCAGTGCAATCAAATTATCGGAAGATACAAAGAAGCTGCAGACAAAGCTAATAAAAATGACGATCTGGAGCGATAGCTCAAAAAACTTCAGGACGGAGTCGATCGGGAGAAATAGAAATCCGTGTCGTAATTCGAAAAATACAAAAAGGCAGTCGAGGAGAAAGAAATCAAGACGTCGCAATAGTCTACTCGCAAGATCAAAGATTACCAGTCAGAAGTAGAATCGCTTCGTGGCAAAGTCGAAGGGTTCTCGAAGACTTTAGAGCAATTGCTGGGCAGTCTGGAGAATGAGAAGAAAAACCACCAGAAAGAGATGGCAGACTACGTCAAAGAACAAAATTAAAAATACAACCAGTTGATGAGGAAGAAGCTTGACCTCGACGATGAAGTGGCAATGAAAAAGAAAAAGATCGAAAGTCTAGATAAATAAATTGAGGAATTGAAGAAGAGAGTCGAAGACGAAATCAAGAAACAGAAACTTACTGGCGAGAAGGTCATGGAAGAGCTTAAGAAGAGTTTGGAAAGGAGGATCGCTGAGCTCGAGGAAGAGAAGAAGTCCTTGAAAGGGCAAGTGGAAGCTCTCTAAAACGAGAGGAACCAGCTAAAAAGAGATTTGGCATAAAAAAATAACTAGATCTAAAGGCTGCGTAAGACGATCCAGGATCTTGAAGGGGCCAACCAGGCGAACATCACCAAAATGGAGAACCTCAAATTCGATATCAACCAACTGCGCAAGGACTTGGACCAGAGCAAGCAAGCCAACGCACAGCTCGCCCAGGAGAACGCCACACTCAAGGCTAGGGTGTTGGAACTCGAGGAACAGGCGAATATGTTGTCCCGCCAATCTAGCTTGAAGAACGGAGAGTTCGATTCGATGAGAACAGGCTACGAAAGACAGCTTGGTGAGAAGAACACATAAATTAATATGCTCAAAGAAAAAGCCAAGGAGTTGCAAAAGAAGATAGACATGCTGGGTCTAGAAATCCAAGGCATGAAGGACGCACACGACAAGAACAACAGCGAGAAGCTCAAAGACATCGAAAAGCTAAAAATACAGATTGAAGAGCTCAACAAGGTGATCGACGGGCTGAAGAACAACTCGTCGGACCAGATCAAAGACTTAGAAAGGATGCTGCGAGAACGGTCCGTCAAGTTCGAAAATGATTACAAGGAACTCATGGATAAGAGTGCTGCAGACCTGGCCCTGATGAAGCAGCAGGGAGAGTCCGAAATGGATAAACTGAGGAAAACCCACGAAGCAGAACTTCAAAATCTACGTAACTAATATTAATAAAAGCTTAGAAACAAAATCGAAGAGTACGAGAAGAAGCTGGAACAAGTGCGGCAAGAGCTTGAAAAATAGAGGAAGAAGATGGAAGACTCCAATGGCTATCTCAAACAACTCTATGAGGGCAAAATTACTGAACTCACCAACAAACTCTCCCAATCCTAGACCAAGTTGGCCGAGACCCAATCTACGCTCGCCAAAAGATAATAGACTTTGGAAGCTACTCAGGCAAGTCTGACCGCCCTTCGATAGGAGAAGATTGGTATGACGGATAAAATCAAAAAGCTAGAAGACGAGCTGGAAGAGATGCGTAGATAGCGAGGAAAGCTGCAAGGCAACCTGGGCGAAGAGATTGCCAACCTCAGAAATCAGATGAAGTAACTCGAATTCAGCTATGAGGAGCGCATTCGGGTGTTGAAGCGATAACACGAGCAGAAAGTGGATATCTTAGAGACCCAGTGGAAGGTAAAACTCGCCGAAGAAGTCCGTAGGACCAAGGAGGACTACGCAGAGAAGATGGAGGCTCTCGAAAACGAGAAAAACAACATCATCCGCGACTTGGAAGACAGAATCAGGAAACTCTCCAACAACAGCGAGATGAGCCAGGCGGAGTGGCTCGAAAAACTCAGGATCAAAGAGAAGGAGTTTCAGGAGACTCTCAGACAGATCAATCAGCGACACATCGAGGACCTCCAGGAGGCCCAAGAAAAACAAAGCAAACTCCTGAAAGAGCTCAAATAGTCCCATAGCAAAGATATCGAAAACTTACAATCGCAGTGGCAATACCAGAAGGACAAAGATCTGAAAGCACTATAGGAAATGAAAGATCGGGAGGCTAAAAAGATTCAACAAACCTACGAAGACAAACTGCAAGATCTATCCAGAAAGTTCGATGAGGATTTGAGAAGTCAGGAGCAGGAATGGCAGAAAAAAATAAAGGCTTTAGAAGATAAAGTTGCGATCGAAACTTCATCCCATGAGAACACGAGACAGTTGCTCATATCCCTGAAAGAAGCCTTTACTGTTCTCGAAAACGAACTGAAACTCTAACAGAACTCCCATCTCAAAACCCAAAACGTGGTGCACAGCAAAGAGCAACACATTCAATAGCTCCTAAACAAGATGGATTCCGAGAAAATAAAGTTCCAAGAAGAGGCAGCACGGCTCAAAAATTAATTGATGGTCAGGGAGGAGGAGTTGAAGAAACAAACCGAGAAGAAGATCCAGGGTGTCATTGCCGACCAAATCGAATGGACGAACCAGATCAAGAACTAGTTCGGCATGATGGCTGAGGAGAACAGAAATCGAGTTAAGCTCATGGAAGCGAGCTACGAAGAGCTGAAGAAGATGTTTGAGGACAGACCAAGTCGAGAAGAAGATGTCCGATTGATCCAGAGATTGCAGCAAGTGCTGGGCGTCAAAGAAGAATAACTGAAGAAGGCCTGGGAAAGTCTTAAATTTTTCAAGTTAGAGTTAGTGAACAGGGAGAACAACTACAACAAGATGTTCAATGCGAATCCCAATGTTGGAATACTGGATCCTTTCGAGGCGAAAAATGTATTATCTTAATTTTTTTAACAGTTTATTGTATTTCATTTATTAATTTTATGCTATATAGAAACCTTCTGGCGGCACTCAGAAAGATATCGGCTTACCTTCAGTGACGAAAAAGTCTCTGAAATGAAAAAGAATAATAATAATAATATATGTTAATCAATAAAACATAATAATTATATAATACTTACTATTCTTCTTCCTTTTTGCACTATTAATATAGATATCTCTTAAAATATTTATACATATCGATACATGTTTATTCTTAGAAACTAATTAAAATAAGACTACATCCAAATTATTATAATATTATTATTTTATCTACAGAGGGATCAGTATTCGAAAATCGAAATATCATAGATCAGCCTCTAAAAGTTGGCCATATTTATCTAGATTATCTCTCCACGGTTTCGCAATATTCAGTTGATACTCTTTGCCTTTGCTCATTTCAGATTTCTGCTTGTACCTCTCATACGTTATCAAGCTCCCATCTCGGCGGTCTTTGGTCCGAAGAGGAAACAGCTTATTATTTACAGCCGCACTCCAATCGATCGACCTTGATTATTGTTATTGGTATCGTTGAAGTGACGCTTTGTATTGGCCGGGGTTGCTCTGGTTGTTGCTGTTCCTCTGGGACACGATGCCCCGCGGTATACGGTCAGAGTGCTTCGAGGAGTCCATTGTCTGTTTATTGGTCTATTCCTATTTTTTCTTATCACTCAATACGCAGAGGATGGGATAAGAGATGTCTCCTGCTTGGATGCCCTCATTGAGAATTGCCACACGGGGCATTCTCGTATACTATTTGTTGGTGGTTGCGTTCGAGCCCCACTTTCTACGCTTCCTAGTGATCATTGCGAGTTGGTCTTCGGGCTCTGACTCCGATGTTGGTTCGTTATGTGGTAAATCTCTTCTGAATTTCTCGTTGTATCGAGTCTCTGTCGGCATTTCGATGAGAGGTTGTGCAATGTTGGATACTGACCTTTCCTTCTCTCTTCTGTTACTGGCGTACTGTTTATTTGTGGAAGCTCGAATCAGTCTGTTATGATAACTGTTGATAATATTCATATCTGCTCCTTTCTGAATACGCTGGCTTCTGTCTTTTGTCTTAGCCAGCGGCTCGAGTGAGGGGTTGTTCACAGGAATTTCAATAGTCACAGAGTTATTGAAATTGTTGGCCATTCCAGTGTTGTTGGCCTTCTTTGGAGATTCTAGATTGAGTGATGTCATTTATTTTTTTGTTTTGATTAAAGATCCGATATTCTTGGCTTTGACTGGGCTTTAAGTGAACTGTCTTTTTACCTTTTATTTGAACTTATATTTTTAGGGCTAGTCCGATATGAGGTGCAGTACTTTTTGCGGGAGAATCGCCTTCACCTTTTCTGCATATTCTATTTCATCAGCATAAGGGTCACTTTCTGATCCGGAATCGAATTGGTTTCTCTCATCATATTCTACGAATTCTTTGATCCTAATTTTGGACTAACGTTCCGCCTGATCGAAGCTGACTCCGTCGTATTGACTTTTGAAAAGTAGGACATAAGCTGCCCTTAGGATGGAGCTGGCTAAACTTGCCATATGGGTTGGCTGATAAGCGACAACTTGCGAGAGATTCACCTTATTCGTCCCAAAAAATGAACATTCAATCGTGAGAGTATTAACTTTCTTTGTTAAATTGTACATAAAAGCTCTGGCTGTGTTTTATTTGTATTTGTCTATTCCAAATGTACAGTCCGGTAAAGTAAATGTCGAGTCGAATTTGTTAATAAGCAATGGTAAGATCCGACAGGTATAAGGATCGTCTCTGCAACCATAGCAGAAGGTGTTGAGCTTTTTAGAATGCCCATGCAGGTCAAAGAACATCTCGATTTAAGGGAGCGAAGCGAGATATTCTCGAATGGCAACGATGTGGGGCTGCAGAATCTTGCAGGGTGATTTCCACTGGCGATTTAAATCAACACCCCCCAAATCACAACGAAAATTGCCATAGATGACTCCGTCCACATTGACCATAGGTATGATCTTGAAGACATATTGCTCCAGAAGCTCATTGACAAATTTGTCAGAACTTGATCTGCTAGTTAATTTTAAAAGTATCTCTTCCATCAAGTAAGATGACCACGTTTAGCCAGGGTGTTGCCTTGCCATTATCACAACTACTTTCTTACTCGTCTGCGTGGGGATGGTCGAGGTTATCGATAATACTGGTATAGCATTATTTGATAAGCTATACCCGAGTATTTCGGTATCCATTTTTATGGTGCAATTTTTGCTTGTTTACTGCAGCCGTTCCTCGCAGTTTCGGATGAGCTGTACCAGTCTCGAATAGGAGTAAGGGAGACCCATGCTGATCATCACATAATCTTGGTCGTTGGGTAGTGTCACTGTAAACGATAGAGTATAATGTTTCCTTTTCTCGCCTTATTTCTGTAAAATGTAATGATATTTTGAATCGAATTTAAAATTTGCTTACCCGAATAAAATTGCTTTTTGAATATGTTAGATTATCCCCAATTCGAAACCAGCCATTCTGGCTGTTACGGGCTTGATGGAGACTGAACATGACGGGCTGCATGCCCTCTTCGAATAAACTGTGCTTTTTCCTCTATAAATAGATTTAATGTTGTTGACGGTTAAATTCGTGTAATTTATCAAAGTCTTACGAAGTTGACGATATTGAACCTATACTGAGTACCCTTTTTTAACCCCTTCACAGAAAAGTAGAACCACTGATTATATCCTTGAGTGTTTGTATCGTTTTGCATGAATATATCGAATGTGTTGGGCAGTTACAAATTTTGGAAAGCACAAGCCATATTTCCACATTCAAAGCGAGAATCAAACACTATTTTTGTTTCGGAAGTTTCTTCCCGTAGCTCTTGGGTGAATTCAAAGTTTTTGAGAACCGTATAAGCCGATTAATTATAATCAACAACGTTAAAGAGACTAATGAGATTTCCTAAAAACGCATATATTGTTATTATTTTTGTTTATTTGAATTTTGTTGATAATTTTGTGAATATTAAACCTCCGAAGTCTACAGTTTCTTCAGTGACAGTATTTGGATCTTGATTTTTGTTTTGGTTATCCCTATAGTATACTGCTTTATATTTCCTTGATCTCAGATACTTGGAGCATATCGTCTCTATGTAAGTATTTGATGATGAGCCTTGCCGTTTGCTGATATTGCCTTTGAGGTTGTGTTTATGGAGGTTATTATGATTGTTTAACAGTTCTTGATCAGATCGAGTCTGGTCGAAATGTGCATATATTTCAAGAGGCTCTTTTCTGTACAATTTATTTTTTTATGATTATGATTATATGTCATTACTTGATGAGCCCCTGGCCACAGATAAATCTGGCATTAAAATCAGTTGGTCTTTTTTGTGCATTGTTTTGACTTAGTCTACTTTTGTTAAGCCTCGAATCACCAAGATTTTAGACTACAATTGTGTTGGAGACAAAACCTTCGTGAGATTCTTCTTCGGAATGTTCTGATTAAATTTTTCTTTTCATTTACTCAAAAGAATACTATAAAAAAATTTATTAATTTAACAAACTTTTATTTTTATTTGTTTATTTTTGAAACTATGACATAAATTAACTCCTCTTCTAGGAGAAATATTTTTTACCCATAAATCATTTGATGAAATTATTAGTCTTATATATAAAATGATTATATTTAAAAGAAATATTTTTGTAACTAGTTGCCTTTCCCTATCCTTATTTATATTAGATGTTTTTGTTTTAAATGATGATCAATATGATTAAAACAATAAAATTAGGAACAATAAATACATATCTTTCTATTAATTTTTACTATTGATCTTATAAAAAAACGCAATCGGAATTATAAATCCCTCATTTTCCGATTCTGACAACGCGACTCGGATTTTCCACTGATTTTTTAATTTCAAAGCTATTGTGTTGGTTCTCAATGAACTTTAAAATCTAGGCGATATGTGACTCTCCAAGAGGGTAACTCTTTGCAGCCTTCGCCACAAAGTTTTTAATGGTATGCTTCTAAATCCCAAACTAAACCATATTTGAGGCGCATGTAAGGAGAGTTGAATATACAGAATTCTTCTCATGGAGAGAGTTTTAATTTTGTGAGCTCTCTCCAGGTCGGGATCTGAAGTTCGTAAGCACAGTCTTTAGAGAGAAGTAGATGTAAAACTTCCAGAAATCTGCAGTTGTAAAGTGCTTATAATTCCTGACTGCGTCGATCAAGAATTTTTTGTCTTTGGATGTCGGGTCCTGCTTGTAATAGGTGATGCCGAAGAGCATGAACCTCTGCAAACCTTCCATATCTTTTTGTTTGTAGCTCTATTCAGTGAGGATTTTGTAGAGAGTGCATAGGACCTCAAATTGGGAGTCTTCGAACTTAAACTTGTTGCAAAGGCGGTACGATTCGATCCATTGATGGATTGCTGGCTTGGAGGAAACGTAGTTCGGCAACAGGGTGGAGTTTAATAGGGTATTTGCTTACTCTAGATTTGAACTTGTAACACATTCGCATATTTTGCTCAACAATTCTTTCATTCCATTATCCTCAATTTCCTCTTCCTTGCCACCATTATTCTGATTGGACTTGACATCCAAAACTATCTCGAGTCGGGTCTGGTCCCAATTGTCTTCCTATTTGGGCTCAACGTAAACTGGGATAGGATCGGATATCGGCTCCACTACTGGTTTATTCTATTCTTCCTCGATCCTTCTGATTGCATTATCGACATCGTACTGTATATTTCTTAGCAGTGAAACCTAATGAATAGTGTATTTCTTTAAAAAGTCGAAATAGTCCCCTTTGACCCGATTGGCTAGGTCCCCAACATCCTTGAGGATGTTTGGTAAGCTTTGATTGTATGACTCTATGTTGCTTCTGAAGTAATCTACAGCTGAAGAGTATGAGGCAGCTATTTCCTTCTGCTCGCTCAGCAACTTGGCACTGATCTCCAAAAGCCTCCTTTTGTCGTTTTCAGAAGCGTCACAGTTAAGCTTTGCAATCTCGTTGAGCAGTATTTTTTCGTCCAGATCCTTCTGGCCCTGGATCGCCTTCCACTTGCTTTTGTCGAGCTTTTCGAGAGCAACTTTGAAGTCCTTTTCAATTTTTTTATACTATTTTCCTTTGCTATCCATCTCTGTCGCTAGTTATTTCATATCCTGTTTTAGTTACTGAAGATCTGCTTTCATCTATTATCTAAAGTGGCTCACCTGGAAAGCTCTTTAGGAATGCACTCGGCACATCTCAGAGGTGAGCACTCCGAACGGGGAAGTGGATTTGACAGTGCTCAGTTTCTGGTAAACCTTGACCAGATTTTTTTAATAGGTATCCTCGGCTTCAAGACGAAGCTCCACCGCCTCGATCAAAAAGTCACAATCCTTGAGACAATCATTATGGGGTAGGAGGAGGTCAGCGAGTTTCGGGATCGAATGGTGAGTCAACGGGCCGGATTATTACACTTTGGAGTTTACGCGAATCATTTGGGTATGATATAACAACAGAATTGATAAATACGATAAGTATTCTCCAACAAGTCTAAAGGAATAATAGATACTTAAATATAACATATAGCAACATCTATTGACCTGTATAAAAATGATAAAATAAAAAATCCTCTAAATGGGGTATCATAATAAAAATATCAATGTTCCTTTTTTATTTTTATTTAAGTTAATATATACCTATATTAAATCATTATATTTTTTGGCATACAAATGTTTTTTTTTCCTTAATTTATATATTTTATTTTCTTAATTTTCAATATTTTCTATATAAAAAGAAGAAGAATAAGGAGAGACAGTTTCTAAAAAATATATAATATTATTATTAGTTTGCAAAATATCATGAATTTCGAGGTCATACGAAAGAGGCAACTCGTGCCGAAGGAGGATCTGGTCTTTAGAGAGCTCATATAAGACTACAAAAGACCAAATCGTCTATGTCGGCAGTTTGGGAGTCTGCACCCTCCCAACAAATACGACTAGCATGAAGTCGACTACACCAAATGCAATAAAACTAGATCAGCTAGCAAACTCACTTCCATCATAAACAGTCAAAGATAGGACGCAGTGCTTACTCCTGCACCTACATGCACCTTCCGCATAAAATAATCGAAATCATCTCAAAGAAATGTTATGACGTTAACATCGCATTTTTTTAATACACAAACCAGAGATCAGCTTAATAGTAACAAAAATAAATTGACTAATCAAAACGCGTTCAATTAAAATTGATCATTAATTTCTTTGTTTTTTTATAGATAACTCTAAATTGGGCTATTTCAAAGACATATTCACTAAGGAAAACCCATCTATTCCGGAATCGATAAAAAAGGCAGACTTCATTAATAAATACGCAAACAATTTTGAAAACAAAAAAACCATAAACATCACAACCAGATTGCCATTATTCGGCAACCTAGCTAATATTTATGAAAATCAGGCACATACGCCCCTCACACAGTCCGGTGAGAGACTTAATGAAGTAGCTACATACATTATATAACAATAAAAAACACAATCATATTTTGCATATATTCTTCTTTATTAATTTATTTTGTAGATGAATGTATTGAAAGAAAAACTAGGCGAGTACAAGAAGATCAGAAAAGAATGGTTCCACTTGAACAAAAAAGCGAGGATTATGAAACATTAGTATAGCTATACCCAAGAATAGGATGCAGAGAAAAAGAAATATTTCAGCATGACTCCGCATCCCACTTACCGTCAGTTCTAAAACACCAAGTAGAACATATTTCCTTTCGCGATGTAATGACCCACCCAGTTTCAGAAAGATGATTTGATTACTATATTTATTTTTATAGTATATTAAAAGTCTTCAAAATTTTTATCATTATCATATCCAACTCGAAGATTCTATATTTTAAGAATTTAGAAATGTTACCATTAAGAAAAAATCTACTTTCATTTATAATGATTTAAGACAGATTTTTATTATGGGTTAAATAGATAGAATTTATACTCAAAAATTATTTATTCTCTGTCGAATTTATTGGAATAATAGTAAAATTCGGTAACATTTTTGTATACAATAATTTGGTATTCACCCTAAAGAAGAGGCATTATTGAAATTCCCATTTTTCATTAGACCCAAATAAGAGACACTTCTTGCCTTGTGCACTGGAATAGAGTCTTTACTATGAGGAAACCCTTGTTTTTTGGTATTCAAGTTAATGATATTAGTGTTCCGCTGCTGGTAGGCGCTCACCCTCTTTTTGGGACTCTTACTTACTGAATCTCTTCCAGATCCATTGATTTGGCTATTCAATCTGAAGAATTTATCAAGTCCTTCTTGGAACTCCTTTTTGTTGAACTTGAATAAGTTAAGTTCAGCTAGTCCAAACTGCGTGTAATCTATTTTACTTGTCGACACCATCTGTTTCAGCTCTTTGCCCGACTAAAACAAATAGGCAATGTCCTATAGCTTTTCGGAGGAGAAACTCTTCTTCATTGAAGCAACGCTCCTAAACTATTTTATGTAATCTTTTAGTTTAGATAGCTCTTTTTCAGCAACAGCGTATTCGTTTGTCTTGGTCTTCAAAAAATCTGTGATTTTTTCCGTTAATACCTGCTCCCTAGTTCGGATCTATTTGATCATCGCCTCTGCCACAGCTCCGATTTCGGACACGACGGCTCCGAAGTTAGTATCAATAACATTTTTAGAATGTCTACACATCCTGAGAGATTCATCTATTCTTGAGGCAGTTTGTTGGAGTTCCTCGCTCGTCTTTTTCAGCTCCTATCTGATCAGAGAATGGCAGTTTTTAAGCGGAACAACGTTGTCCCTGGCGTTGTAGACGGCATTAATTGACTTTCGGTTAACTGAAATGTATAGACAGGAGGCGCACAAGAGAGCCTTGGTCTGGACATGGAAAAAGGATAAAGGCTCTTCATGCTTTTGGCAGAAAAGAGTTGTGTAGTATGTGTTTTGAGCAGGACTTTGTTCGTCAGATTCTGTGATCGAGCTTTGGAGGTGGTTACTGAAATGACTCGAGACTTGTTGATACTCCAGCTTCTTTTTGGTGTTCGATTGAGAAGCGCTTGAGTTGCTAGTTGGATGATTGCCAGTCGTTGCGTATGAGGTCACGAAATGCGGCCCTAGTGTTCCTTGACTATAATTCGAAGGCACAGGTAGCTTGGGAGAGGCTTTCTTTTGGTTGGACCATTCAAAGAAAAGCGAATCCCGATCTGAAGCCACAGCCTCCTCTTACGTGCGATATCTTTGAAATTGACTCTGTGCATTGTTTACATTTGTATTTATGGTGTCGGCACATAGGGGACACTCTTACTTATCATTATTCTCCATGCATTTCATGCAAATCATGTGTTCACATTCGTAGAGAATCATACTTCTTGACGATTTGTGATTACAGACCGAACAACTTAAAGTCATAATTTTTATTCCCCTTTTATTATATAAATTTTTATTTTTCTTATTTGAATCAATATTTTTTTAAAAATTATAAATTATCATTTAATTTTTGTTATGTTAATCATTTTATTTAAACAGTTTACTAAACAAAATCAATGCTCATTAACTGTAGATATTGGATGTTTGGAGATTTATTTTATTTATTAAACACGCACAATATTTTGAACGAATGTATTGGACCAGTATTTTTAGATATTAATTAACCAAAGACATGATACACCCACAGAACAAGTCAAAAAAACTAAGCCACACTGATCCTAACATTCTATCGATATGATTATGTATTACATTTTATTTTTATTTTATCCATAATACAACTCCCAGCTTATGAGTATAATAAATAAATAAAATTAATATAACCCTCAGATTTATACTCAATTCTTATATATATATATTTATTTCTGAAATTTACATACTTAAAAATGGAGGCAATGACCATCACTTCTCGCAATGTCGCCAACGATAAAGTCTTTGAAAAGCTCCAACAGGAACAGTACACCAGACACGTCAAGAAGATCCTCGAAATAAATCGAACCAACCCAGAACGACTCAAAGCTATCGAGACTTAAAATCATAAAATCGCTACAGTCCTCAAAAAGGCCAAGGAAGCAGCACATGTGTTTGAAGTCAAATAACGAGATACACTGAGGAAAAAATAGAACAAGATCCTTCTCGAAAAACTATGGAAGATCTCGTAAGGCAAGGCTGCCACAATAATCCCCAAGTAAGATGAAAAACAGCGCACCATTACACATCGAACTGGGTTTCAGAAAAGGGTGAGTTAAAGGATACTTTAATAGAATCGGTATCTGGCAAAGAACCTGGTAGAGCAGACGAAAAACGTGAAGTCTAAGTCCCAGATAAAGTCCGAAATCAAGGAATATTTACATCTGCGGGAAAGCATCCGCAAGGTCAGGCCTCCCTCTGCAGGGAAGGGGGATCAACACCATAATGGTTCGACCACCAAGCTATTGGCTAGGTCTCAATCGACATCAAAGCATGTGGAGAAAGAACAAAACAAAGCTACTGAAAAGACAACGAGATCTCGAAAAGCAATAACAATTACTTCTGGAGATAATAAAGCTGAATGAACGGGAGGAATTTAAAGTTGCAACACTATTAGTAAAGAATAATATAATTATTTATATTAATTATTTATTCTTATTTTGTGTGATGGTTTTTGAATATATAGACACAACAATAATAATATTTTTTAAAGCATAGAGAAATAGAGAATGTGTTAAGAATTGTTATAGTGTATTGTACTTGATATATAGTATAAATATATATTGCTACTATTCGGCAACACACGTATCAATTGATTGAAATTTCAACTCATACAAACACAAATATTATTTACCATATTTAAATCAACATTAAGGAGAAGGTTTCGCCATTTTTATTGGACTTTTTTTTTTTTAAAAAAGGAAGCTAGCTATAATAGTTTTTTATAAATAACTAATAGATTTTATACAACATCAAATAGAGATTTATAAAAAAAAGATTAAAACTTGAATGTAAAAAATTAATAGTAACCATCCATAAATTATGATTTCTGAGGTATAAACCTATCTCATTAATAAAAATATTAATCCTGAATATGTCAAAAAATCGGTCACGTGAAAAAAGTATATAGAAAAAAATTAATTAACCAAAATCAACACGTACAATCTAATAGATTTATGTAAACCTTTTAATCATAAGTACTATTGAAAAACAAAAAAACCATTAATACAAAAAAAAATATTAATTCACATACATTTTTTTTTTTTTGTAAATAGTCTATATTTTGAATCTATTTGTATTTCTTATATCTATCAGATTGCCGTCTTCAAATTAAAAAAAAAAAAATATGTTGTCGCTGACTAAATCTCAATGCAAAAATTGTCAAAAAGAATACTTTTACAACCAATACCTTGCTTCTACACTTCATCTTGACGATTCCTTCTCCTATTGTTTTTCTTGCGAGTACTATTCCAGGCTCAAAGCCATTATCCTAATGAACAAATCTGGGTTTTCTCATTCAGGCCAATAGACTACCGCAGTCAATGCTTTATAGATCGTTTATAGTTCAGAGAGGGCTGCTTCCTCACATAGTTTTCGGGATTGCTGCGATGGATTCCAATAGAGAATGTTGCAAGCCAAAGGAGACCATTAAAAACACTCATTTTTTAAGAGTAACAGCTCGAATTCAAAGCAGCTGGAAAGGGATACAGTGAATGGGTACCTAGCCGATAAGCGAAACATATATATTTCGAATGAACCAGGTGATTAGCACAACGGACTGGGCTCAATGTTAGCTGAGCTCAATTAATTTATGGTCGTCTATGATGACTCGTTCTACCAAGACATTAACTTCAGCTAAGATGAAGATTTTGAACTTGATTTAGAAATATACTGATCTAAAAATATTATCAACTATAGGCAAAGATGTAATGTTCGATTTCTTGTTTCAGTCAAATGTTGAATGTCTCGTTCAATCTTTTGTTATTTTTTTTTAATTGTATTTAACTATTTTTTTTAAGTTTTTTATTTAAATATGTTCATAAATATATATATATATATATATATATATTTAAGAGATTCTAAAGGAACTTCAGAATTCTTACACTAGATTTATTGAATATAAATATGGCTGTGCATTTGATTTTAAAATCCTACCGATTTTCTTCCGATACGAAATCGAGAAGTCTTAGCTGGCCTGTAGTTTTCAAATACAATATTTTTCAAGTGTTGATTTTTTTTAATTGCTAATGGATTGTGTATATAATGATTCATGATTTATAATATTAAGTATTATTTTCCTGTTGATATTAATGTTTTGCTAATTATATTAAAAAATAGCAATAACAATAATATAAAAAATTGCAGATACAACATTTTTAAATTACCTCATATTATTGCAATAATTGAATTCTATGAAAGAACTAAAATAAAAAGTTCAAACTTGATTGATATATTTTTTCCGCTGTGATTCCCCTCTTTTGTTTTTGAAGATGTAGAAGTCCCAGCTGTTTTTAGAAAAGGATAGTAGAGTAATTTTTGTATTTTTGTATTTTTGTTAAAAATGAGTTTGATTGATTTCGCCACAAATTGTTTTATATATCTCTATATTTGTTGTTGTATATCTGTTTTGTATTTTTTTATATACAATATTTATTCAAATTATTTTTTTGAATAATATAGCAATTTTAAGTTTTTAATAGTTATATATGTACTTCAAATAAAATATTCTAACTCAGCAATACATTGCAATATCGTTTAGCAATAATTCATATCAATTTACGATCATATTATTGGTTTATGAATGTTTACGACTTGGTCTATTTTGTTTAAAACATATTAGACGGTGCGAGCGAGACGTCACTGATTGAAATAAATAAACATTCCAATGCTTTATTCTACGATAACATGATCTACTGTGATATGCCAAACAATCCCCCCATTATTTAGTGTGGTCCTTTATACAAAGAATCCAATGAAAGAAAAGATATTCCTTTAATCTCCATAAATTTTAACAACACACTTATATAAGATATCCTAGTTTTTATTTATTTATACAATAATTCAACAATTCTTTCCTTTTTTATTTTGAGGGGTTACCTTATTTTTAAAGATAACGACACCCGACTTCATATACCATCCTTTTTCAAGCCTAATCAAGAAAGAAGAAGAAAAAAAATCCATAACAGATATAAATATATTTGGTTGTTTTCTAAAGTGATCTGAATGAGAAAAAAAATAGGATTCAACATCAAACATAAATTAACTTAAAGAAAAAATTAATGCATATCCTCATTCAAACTTTATATTTTTTTAACTAAAACAAAATTATAAATTATTTCATGTTTAAATAAATTATACTTTAATATTCAGGAGGCATAATAATCATAAAATAGAAATAATTAATATTGCCAGACATGTGTAGTAGTAATAATAATAATAATAAAATTGAACCAAAAACCAATCACTCGTACTGCAAATGGGTATAGAAGGTACTCGTCGTCGATTACTTCCCATAATACATCTTAAATGCTCCCAGTTCGTTGTAGCAAGCAAATAAATCTACAAATATATACATAAACAAATGTTAAATTGATGTTGGCTATTACAATTGTTACCTTGTATGTCGTTTTTCCTCAACAATATTTGCTGCTCCTCGTATTCGGTTTTGTTTGTTTCCTCGCTGAACTAGATTTCCCTCAAGTACTCATTTGTCTAACAAATGTTTCTTGGGACAAAGGGTGGGGTTATCTCTTTGTTCTTCATCCTTTCCCAGTTGATCGAGTTCAGCCACGGATGTTTCTTGATTTATTTGATTCCTCCAGAGCCGAGCCTCACATCCTTCTTCCGATGGATAAGGCGGTTGATAAAATCTGCAGATTCAACGGACCATCCTTTCGGCAAATCTATCTTCCCGATGGTTATTTGTTTGGCAAGGATATGCTATCGGATTTATTTTCTTGAATTCCCAACATAAGGTCTCTAGAGATTAGAAATAATTAATTATTTAATTTTATGTACAGATTGGTTGTTGGATGTTGATTAAATATTTATATAATATGTATTTATATACCTTGCGAAACATAAATTAGAATGCCATGACTCCGAGTGCAAAGTAATCTGACTCGTAGGAATGGTTGAGTCGGCAGATGACTTCAGGAGACATATATCCGGGAGTACCACTCGTCTCATGTGAATTATTTTACTTGTACTTTCTCGCGATCCCGAAGTCTGTAATTCTCAAATACCCCGAGCTTTCGAAGACGAGATTTTCAGGCTTGATGTCCCTGTGAATAATCCCATTTTCATGGATATATTCCAAACCAATGACGATGTTGGCAATAATGAACTCTATTTTTTTATGATTATGATTAATAAAGCAGTACAAATAGATAAATGAATATATCTAATCTTTTCGAGTATACTTGACTATTCCTCGGAGAAATTTTATTTGGAGCAGAGATGGTAGCGCAGGTCACCGCCTGTCAAATAATCGAGCACAAGATATAGATTTTCACGGTCTTGGAATGCTGCCTTCATGTTGACAATGAATGGACTGTAAAGGGTTGCGAGAATTGATTTCTCATTTAAAATAGATTGGACACTCTTCTTTGCAATTACCCTAAAAAATAAATAAAGACATTGGTTTTAATTATTCCTTTCATATTAAACTGTGCATACTTGACTTTTGATATTTATTTCATTGCGTAGGATCTGGAATTCTTTTTGAACTCGACCTTCCAAACTTGGCCGAAACCCCCACAGCCTATTTTATGGAGAAACCGAAATGTCTGCCTTGTGATGTCTTTTTCATAACACACAGTGGTGTTGTTCGACGGGGTGCAGAAATTTCGAAGATTTATTATCGATGTATTTTTCTCGGGTTTCCTGGCGGCTGACTGGTTGATGGAATTCACTATCTTCTGCATCAGTGTTGTCTGGTGGTTGTGCGAAGGGGACTTGCTAACCTTCCGAAATTGTTGGCTATGGTTGTTATGGGTTTGGTTGATGATAGGAGTGGAGCTTTTGGTGTTCTTCTGTTTGGTTGTATAAAACTTGGTAGGGATGGGCTTTTCGGTGGAGTATGAGGGAGGGGTTTATTGGGGACTGATAAAGAAGGTGGGAGAAAAGCAGCAGTTGTTCTGAGTGGTCTTTCGCGAGTGCTCTTTGGACTTGGCTGCGGTTGCGGGTTTAGAGTTCTCCTTGGCTTTGCTGGAGAGTGGATCATAGAGATAGATGAAGGAAGGGTGTTTTGAGCGGGTTGCTATTTTGGGTTTAGTCGAATTCCTATTCATGATTTTTGTAGATATTGGCTGATGTTCTGAATAATTAATTATGATAATAGTTTTTGCTCTATGTTTTCTCTATTTGGAAAATCTATTTTTTCTTTTTCTAAATATTATTTTTATTTGTTTATTTTCCCATTCTGTATAATATTTTTTTCTATATATTCCTATGAAAATAATAAACCCTTCGAAACTCAAGACTGTCTATTAAATTTTTCACGTTTTAATTTAGTTTTACACTAGCATAACGAAAGTGTGCTAAAAACTTAATAAACTTGGCAATTTGACTGTGACGACATTTTTTGCTGAAGATAAACACTGTTTGCATAGATTTTTTATTTAATCTTCCAATCTTTTATTTTATCATAATTAAAATAATGTAAGCTATATTTTTCGAAAAAAATCAAATAAAAAATTAGAACTTTTGAGTAAATAACCAAAATGATGGGGAGGCACAAGTTAAATAGGATATGGAGTATCAGTTATCGCTGTCGGCCATACTAAGCCAAATGCACCGGATCCCATCCGAACTCCGAAGTTAAGCGGCTTAAGGCATGGATAGTACTAAGGTGGGGGACCGCTTGGGAAGTCCATGTGTCGACAGCCCCCCTTTTTTATTAATATAAAATAAGTATATTTAATAATTAACAGGTATTGATTAAAAACCTAATAATACTACTATAAATTTCTTATTTTATGTTGAAATAAGTAAGACAATTTAAGATAATGAACAATATGTATATATTGTTTCGAAGAATCACCTTTTTTGTTGAAACAATGCTTTTTCAGGTTTTCGAAGTCTATATATATATGTTGTATAAATTTTACCCAACAATATCAGTATTTTTTAAGTAAATATATATCTATATATATCTATAAGTGGGTTTCTTTTTGTTATTATTGTTGTTGTTACTTTGTTGTTTTTTTCTTTTAAAATTTACTCTATGTATATATATATTCTAATTAAATCATAATATATATAATATATATATTTGTGTGAGTTATTTATATAAAAAAAACTCGAGACATTCAAGATGGAATTACCAATGACGAAAAACACTCCATTAAGTCTTTCCAAAATAGAGAGCACGGTGTTCTTGAGCGACCTTGCATTCGACAGTACTATGGATACTCAAAAGATGAGGGAACTGATCAAGAGTGCCTTCCAGGGCACTGAAGTAGTCGAGAGCACTCCAAACAAATCCAACAAGTCTGAGGCCTACTTTGCCACCGTGACACTCCGTTCGAAAGAAGATGGTATTATTATAAAAAATTAAACATATCGTTTATGTGGATTTGTTTTTTGATCATCTTAGCGAATCAATACGTCAGTAAGACCATTGTTGTAAATGGGCGGTAGACAGTTGTCGAGCGATATTCTCCAGAGTCGGGTTACCAAATTTACATTAAGAATTGTTGCGGGTTGACGAGAGCTCAGCTCGAGAAATACTTATCTAAGTTCGGACATGTAAGCATTAAACTTTTGTTTCTTCTCCTTTTTTACTGCTAAAAATCTTAAACAATTATATGGATACAACCCATATATCATTTATTTCCTATGATGTTTTTTAGTCTCCTTTAATTTATATATACTAAAAGTATTTTTTGTGTACTTCTCGTAGGTGGAAAACGTTCATATATTCAAACATCACGAAGAAGACGAGGGCCATGAATCTTGCATGATCAAGTTTGAGAACGACACTATCGCCGAAAACATACTAAAAACTCCCGAGCATGCCATTGAAGGGGCCAGAGTTAGATTCGAAAAATACATCACAAAGGATGAGAAAAAAGAATAAAACAAGCTGTTTTTGAAGAGAATTCCGTGGCAGGCTGACAAGAAGGCGCTTGAAGCAGACCTCAAGAAAGAATTTGAACAGTACGGCGTCTTGGCCAGACCCATAGATATTATTTTTAAAGATTTTTTGGATAAGAAAGAGGCCGGATCGGCGCTCATATGGTTCCAGAATCAGAAGGACATGGAAGAAGCACTGAAGAAGTTTAATAGAAAACTGTACGGAAAGGAAGAGCTTTCTCTTGAGCACTTCATAAGCAAAAAAGAAAGGGAGCAAAGAGGGAACATTTATATATCCAATCTGCTTCCTAGCTCCACAGACGAAATGATCATGAAAGTCTTTAGCCAGTTCGGAAAAATCGAACAGCTCGACATTCACGATTTCGATCGTTTTGGAGATAAGATGAGGCAAGGAAAAATTACTTATAAGACCAAGTAAACTTAATTTAATCCTTATCTCGCTACAAAAATTATTTTGCTTTTTTTAATTAATATTTTTCGACAGAGCTGCTGAAACGTAGGCAATAACTGAATCCCAAAAAAACGAAGAGGCCAAGAATCTCTTCATAAAAAAATATATTAAAATCAATATTTTCCTTGACAAAGCTTCTCGCCAATAGATGACCAGAGCCACAAAACATCCAAACAATAGTAAATCAAATAATATGCCCATGCAGCCTTACCCCTTCATGATTCCGACCACCGGAGGAATCCCAAACATGAATATGGCAGCCATGGGAGGTATTCCAAACATGATGCCAGGAGGAATTGCTGGGGGAATCCCTCAAGGTATCCCAGGAGGAGTTCCAGGAGGACTTATGATGATGGGTCCATGCATGATGATGAACCCGAGAGCAGCAGGTGGTATTGGAGGGATGATGAGCACTCCCCCACCTCCTGGACTAACGAATCCCAGAATGCTTTCTAAAAAGTGATAAAAAAATCAAAAGGATTTAAAGAATATTTAAAATTCACTTTATGTTAATACAAAATATCTTAATTGCAATACTCTTTAAAAAATATAAAGTCTATATTAATATGTGACATTAAAAAATATAATATATACATAATTTATTAAATATAACATAGGTCTGTGTATTTCGTTTGCATATATATTTTTTCACATGGGTCATAGCAGGTCTTCGGACTTAGTAGGGGTTGGGGTTGGGGTTGTACTGTAGACTTTTCAAAACACGCTGTCCTAACCGAATAGTGATATTCGTAAAATTACCTGGGTTATAGAATTTTAAAAAATTTGACCGGGAGTCAAATCAGGCGTCGCACTCCCACTGCGAGTAGTGGAAGGTATCATGTAAAAATAACGTAAAGGGAAAAAGAAGCAAATACTAGATCAGAGAAGCACTCAGAACCGAAACATGAATAAATTAAGGTCAGAACCACAATCAATTTTACGACGGAGAGTAAGAAGCTGTTTACGTCCTTCGAGTAACTGATCAACCGGTAAGTGTCAGTTCATTGATAAATCGTAAACGGCACACATTTTAAAAGTTATATAATGAGATTAAAAGTACGAAAAAAACTGTATTAATCATTTTTTTACTCTAAACACAATATTTTTTTACACCATGAATTTATTTAAATCGGATTCGGTTTTCATGCAGTTTTTTTTTGTTGGTACCTTTAATATCTTTATTTTTCTAAGGTGAGCCGATTCATATGTGTGTTGAATTATCCGATCACTGTAAGTATCAATTATTTCCTTTATACTCATTGTTAATGAATGTTTTAAATTATATAATTGAAAATACACTTTGTATATACCACTTTACATAAAATATATAAATATTTCTACATGTTTCGATAGCAATGCTATCATCTTCAGGAATAAATGAACACCAAAAAATAATTTCAAGTATAGAAAAATGATAAAAAATTTGAAACAATAATTTAAGAATATACAAAATATGAGCATAAACAAAAATGATAAAAAATTTGAAACAATAATTTAAGAATATACAAAATATGAGCATAAACAAAAATGATAAAAAAAATTTAAAACAATAATTTAAGAATATACAAAATATGAGCATAAACAAAAATGATAAAAAATTTGAAACAATAATTTAAGAATATACAAAATATGAGCATAAACAAAAATGATAAAAAATTTGAAACAATAATTTAAGAATATACAAAATATGAGCATAAACAAAAATGATAAAAAATTTGAAACAATAAATTAAGAATATACAAAATATGAGCATAAACAAAAATGAATTAAAGTAGGTAACAGATCAAAAATGTTAATGACAAAATAATTATAAAACATTGAATAATACATTTAAATTAGAAATATAAATAAAAATTATTATTATTAATATTAATATGAAAATAAATTTAAGAGATAGCTATTTTTTAAAAATATTTGATTATTTATTAAATTTAATTCGCTATTAACACTTTTTCTTATTTTTAAAATTTCAAATTTATCTAATTGTAAACCAGTTCTATTTGTATGTAAAACTTTTAAACCTTTATTTATATCAAACGAATGATTGGTTTCGAAAATATGATTTGCAAATTCAGAATAGTTGTTATTATTTAAACACCTTAGGTGTTCCTTAACCCTAATACTGAAATTTCTACAAGTTTTTTCAATGTAAAAATAGTTACATTACAAATCAATTTAAATACTCCTGATTTATTCAAAATATTATCTTTATCTTTGTTATTTAAAATATATTTTTTAAAATTATTATTGGTATAAAAAGCTGGTTGGATAGTAAAGTGGTATATACAAAGTGTATTTTCAATTACATAATTAATAATGATGCCACAAAGTCATCAATCATTTGAAGAAATTATAATGTTTTAATTATTTACGTAATAGTTATATTTTTGTAATATAAATGTTTTTATAATGTTGATATTTTTAAAAGTATTGATGTTTTTATAATATTGATATTTTTATAATATTGATACTTTTATAATATTGGTACTTTTATAATTTTGATATTTTTTATGATATTGACATTTTTATAATATTACTTAAATCGATGTTATAAAATTGGACTCTAGTATCTCAATAACAAATCTGTAATGCTTTTACAATTATTTTTTCTCTTTAATTTTTTTTTCTCAACTTATGTACAGCACAAGATGCATTTTTTCCCTACATTTGTATGATGATTGTAATTTATTGTTGTATTATATTATATTGTTGAAATAAACTCCTGCTGACAAGCTACTTGCAGTGGCTTAGCGGGTATAAGTTACCACTGTATATAATTAATTTATACAATAAAAAAATAAAAATTCCAACATTAGAAAACAGGCGGAAAATTAGCGACCTAACGTTTTTATTAAAACTCCTACAGTTAATCAACC
This sequence comes from Halesus radiatus, assembly GCA_022606495.2. Classification (NCBI taxonomy): domain Eukaryota; kingdom Metazoa; phylum Arthropoda; class Insecta; order Trichoptera; family Limnephilidae; genus Halesus; species Halesus radiatus. Next base: position 112,739 of record JAHDVE020008624.1, on the reverse strand, counting down.
TATACATACTGTTATCTAAAAAATTTCGCTACAATTTAATAGGAAAATCTAGCCGTGTGTAAAATACATCTAGCCGCTCTTGGCTAGTTTCGCGCTCCGACACCAGCGGAGCCACTTCCGCCCGTCAGCCCGCGAGGCCGCTCGCGGAGCGGCCGTTAGTGGTCATTCTTACGAGACAAGCCATACAATAGAGAAGTGCGTACAACGTGCCCTTGGTTACGTGGCCACCCTGCGTGGTTTCTGGCGTCATCTTGCCTTCCATGCCTTTAGTATATTGTAAACTCGTTGTCTTTGCACAAACCTAATTAGTAAAGTCAGTGATCAGTGCACTAACTTCCTTTGAGTCACAGGATGCTGTCTATGTGGAACTCAGCGTTCGTCGGCGTCACCTTTTGCGATGGAGTCGCGTGCTGACAGACACCGATTGGCTTATGTAAGCTGTAACTCTTTCCTCTTTATATGTGCTGTAAATCACTATGTTTAAAGTAACTTGCCCGATTTTAATGGTACTGGAGAAAGAGAATCCTAGATTAATAGATAGGGTGTGTGTTGCCAATTGTTAGTATATGCTTCCCCATGTGTACCCACTGTGATTGATTTCCCGTAAAATAAACCCTGTCTAGAAAGCTTTTATCTTTTCTTTGGTAGTTGAGTACCTTTTTCCACTGAGCCCGGTATGAGGCTGTTGCCGACTCACGATTGCGGAAGAAGGGTTGCCTGTTTCAACCGCCGAGCTATCCAGGTAAGCTTGGAGTCGCCCGGCCTCGCCCGGCCTTCAGGTGAGTTTAACCTAACCTGCTACTTTTACACTGTCGCTTTAACATGCTTTAACTGCCTTCTATTACACTGACGGCCAACTTAGGGCCTTCTGTTACACTGGCACTGCATCGTGGGGCCTGTATTTTTACAATAACAAAACGAACTACAAGACAAACATTTAAATTCTACATATGTATATCCCATTCCAACTATAGTTTGCATTCCCCAATTCATATACGGTCTTGGTAACAAATACTTAAATTACATGGATGTAATTGATAATAGTCTGACCTTGGCAAATTTCAAAAAAGTATGAACTAATTATTTCTACCTAGTTTATATATTGTTAACTGTACCTTTTTACATTATTTATTTATTTCTTAATATTGACCTTGTGGATATTGTATTATTTATTTTTTGTATTCCTTTATGTTCCTGTGTATTTTTATCTTTTGTGCAGCATTTTTATTTTTTTCTTATTTCAAGTGTAATTAACTGTTGTGCATTTTTTTTTTTTTAATTAATGTGATTTAAAAATGATGTTCTTATATGTTAAAGCCCTCTGGGCATTTAAATAATAAAATAAATAACTAAATAAATACATAAATATACCTCCCAAAATGGAAGAAAAAAATAAAATCATTTTTCTCCAAACTTTGTCACACAAATCGCCATAACTTAGTTTTGAGAAAATCGTATGTGTCTCATTTTAAATAGATCGATCCCCCCATCTCCCTTCCATTCCCACCCACTTAAAGAAGTTGTAGGTAATGCAACTTTTTTATTTATATTTTTCCTTTTTAAAAAATGTAATTTGTGTTTCTTCCTTTTAATCCAAAATTCACTCATATATGCATTTCCAAGTGGAAACCTGAAAATAGTCCATTAAAGTTACTTTAGAGGATAGGAGGTCTTGAAGAGACCCATGTTATAGGATGGAGGAAACACAGAGGCCGGCAGATCATCCCATAGCCGAGCTGTCGAACACAAGAACGAATCGTAGAAGCGACACGTCCTCATGTGACAAATGTCAACCGTGTGCAAATGTTGGGCGCGCGTTTGGCGTGTTTCTTGACTATGCACCGGTGCCGAAGGGATCAATGACGCTAGTTCCTCTGAGCATCTTCCATTAAAATACCGGTAGAACAAGGACAAGTCAACATAGTTTCAGGATAAAAGGGGGGGGGGGGTGTTTTACGCAGAAATACGTTTTCCCCAAAACTGTTTACCTTAACCCTCGAATACGAGTTTCAGAAAACGTAGTAATAAAAGGTTCAATTTTCTCTAGCTGATATTTTGTTGCGAAGTTCAATTATTTAATTTATTCATTTTATTTTATTTGGAAAACCAACAGTTTACAATAATTATTATTCATGATAAATATATTGAAAAATAAAACTTATTTTCAGTTTTTTAAGTAATAATAATAATAATTGGATGATTTGTACAGCGCAGTAAAGTATTAAAATTATTCAATTAAAAAAGAAACGTTACAAGGTTACCCTATGAGGTTAGGATGATGAGAGGGAGGGAAAAGGAAAGTATCTAGTCTGTGTAGAGTAATATGTATTGCATGAATGTTATTTATTGATTTTAAGTTATGAAATTATAAAAGTGTGGAGTTTAATAAGTCGAACTCACCATATGAACTGTGTGAAGTGTGAAGTTATTAAAAGGGTTTTTTTTAGTTAGTATTGCAATGTGTGGTTTTTCTGGTTTGTCTGTTAGTAATTCAGGGAAATATATCACAGAGGTGGCTTTTTTGTAGAAAAACAGTACGCCTATGGAATTCCTATGGCTTTCTAGTGACGAAATCCCGAAAACCGCGGCTAACTCCTCATGACTAAAGTGGAGACGATAGCCCCGAAAATCGAGATATCGTTGAAAACAGTTTTGTAATTTGTCAATCTTTTCTGTATGTGATATGAATCTGGGATTTTATACTTGAGAGGCATACTCCAAAGAACTGCGTACATACGCGAAATACAGCATTTTCATAGTGTTTACCCTTTTAAAAGGTTTACAGGTTTACAGTATAAAGAGTAGTATTTTTGAAGCTTTTGCAACCATGGATTCGATATGGTGGTAAAAAGGTAACTTCTAGTCTAACATCACTCCCAAATCCTTGGCCTCCATCATTTTCATCAGTACAGTTATAATGGTATTATAATCAAAACACTGTGTTCCATTGAATTTATATAGCCTTAAGCAAACGTTTTTAAACAGATAAAAAATAATAAAAATAAGTTTATTTTTCTTTGTATTGTCAGTCCACTAACTACCGAAGTAAATCGTTGGCTAATGTCATTCAAAATATACATAAACCTATATAATATGTTATATTGTGTCTTTGGTAATGGCCTTTTAATGGAGTAGACCTCGTATCTGTACATTATTACAGGTAAGTACAATACATACCATTAATACGCGTTCAAATGACTTGGTACCCGTCATCCACTTAAGAGAGACATGTCATGTGGATAATTGACAAGTAATGATTGACCTAATCAGAATAGAGACAAGCATTAGTACGAATACCACGAATGCAACTAGTATCGTCATTATCAATATTGAATATTGTTAACTGTAATTATTTCCTGCGCGACATGTGATATTTACAGTTATGAAACACGTTAGTTTGAAATTAATGAGTGTCGATAAAACGACTAAAAAAAGTTGATTACTCGTTTTTTTTAAATGAAATTTCGTAGTAAATTTCATGCCGCTATATTATATTTTATATGTGAATAATACCGAAATGAGATTTTTGAGAGGAGTTGCAGAAATCACGAAATGGGATCGAATAAAAAACTCGATGATCCGGGAGGAGCTTAACATCAAACCACTATTACTCTTCATAGAAAAGTCGCAACTGAAGTGGCTTGGGCACGTGTTAAGAATGCCAGAAGTTCGAATTCCACTGAAAATTCTAAGTGCTATTCCAGAGGGAAGACGTCCAGTGGGCCGCCCCAGACAAAGGCGGGAGAAGCAACTCCAGAGGCTGTTCGAGGAGAGGCTGGACTTACTATGGATGGATGCCGTTAACGTTGCACTGGACAGGGACGCCTGGAGGCACCTTTTCGATGGGATAGTTCATAGTTGGACATAAGACTGCTATAGTACTCCCATAGCCAAGCAGCCATTTCTCGCCACTTGTGAGTAAAATGGCTACTATGCAGCACAAGGTTTTCAGTGTTCGTCAGTTCTGTAAAACTGGTTCGGAAACTGTAGTGCAGCATACCTTTTATTCTCCATTTTAATATTGAACATACAACTGAGCAAATTGAACAAACTGGATTATGTCTCTACAAATAAAAATGCCCGGGCCGACCCTCGTGTATCAGACAATAATACGCGAAATTGAGTTAAGCTGACGCGAATTGACTGCTCTACGGTGCGGGTACTCTAGCGGTCATTTGTGCAAATATGAGTGATCTAGCGGATTGTGAAACTTTCAAACCTCCTCTTTCAATTGCTTTATAAATCTTTTTTATTAATTGATAAACTAAAGTTCTTAAAAACTTAAGACAAGATTTTTGTGCATAGCGCAAAGGGTAACAATTATTATTTTTATAAACAATAATTATTAATCTAAAACACTCATCCGAATTGAAAAAACCTTCCGAGCAAAGATAAATGTCGCCGGCAGGACTCGAACCCGCACCCTTCTAATGTCCGGTTAGATGCTCTATAAATAATTATAGCTTTTTATTATAGCTTTATAAATCATTCACATATAAGGTATAATTCAGGTAATATAACGGTACGAAATTGAGTCCATCATTTTCAATAACCCTGTATAACGAAGTTATTGAATGATTGATCAGTGCCGTTACATTTGAAGACCTTAGATTAAAAACCACGAAGTCCCTGTTTTTTAATATAGATTTTAATGATGTTTTGTCTGTGGGTCCATGCAATGATTCGCTTAAAATATTTCGTTTAAAAATTGATACCCAAAATGACTCGTATATCTGTGAAAACAGAAATATGAATTATTTTTGTGTTTAATTCGTAGAACTCCATTTATTATTATTATTTTTTAAATTAATTAGAATCAAATTTAATAATGTTAATATTACGTTCTGCGAGTATTTTACTTTCTATTATTGTGACAGCTGTTTCGGCGTTCAAGGTCATTTTGAAAGTGTGGCTAGGCCATATCGTGACGACTGACTTATGTGGTTTTATATACTCCCACCCAATTCTAATTAGGACGGTGTTAAAAATGATTGTTTACAGGTAAAACCGATTTATAAAGAAAATAATTAAAATTCTCTATTCTGTGAGGTACTTACATTTTAATTGGTTTTCCCCGTATTTAAATAACTAGGTTTTTTTTATTGATTTTTTTTTTAAATTTGATATATTGTTTTGGTCGTATGAACATAATGAGAAGTGGTAAATAAATAATTTTCCTTACTTTATTAATGTTAAATTAGGATCGTTCGTTCGTCTATTAATTTCTAATTGTTCATGTGAATTTAATCTATCTAATTGTTAAAATACTTGCAGAACTTAATAATAACAGATGAGAAAATTAGGTGATTTTCCCATGAGAAGGGCGCTATAGAAGTAATCCAATTACTATTTTTATCAAATTAGATTTACAAGAAATTTCTAAAAAAAAAAAAACAGAAATAGTCCGCACAAATTTATTTGAAAATAACATGTGTCCATTGGTTCGCGTCGGTAGCCTTTATAAAGAAAAAGATTATTTATTAAGTTCTTGATTTGAAATGAATGACATTGGCTTTTACGAAATACGACTCTTCTGAATGCCGTGCTATCCTAACTAAGAACGCTGCGAAAACCTTGACTTTTAGGTGACTTCGCTATATTTTCTCTCATCCGAATTCAGCTTATTATCTGAAGGACTACTGCTAATTAAAGGAGAAGCTTCTCGGAGACGGGTAAGTTTATTTCACTGACACTTATCTAACGATTAATTAGATATATATATATATAAGCTAAAAATAAATTGTGTTTTCGAAATTTTATAATTGCCGGATATGCCAAAATATAGTTCATAACGACCGATTAGTGACTGAGTGATCCAAAGCGTGGGGTGTCAACACAGAGTTCGCGAGTTCAATCCTGTGCTGGCTAAGCCATCCATAATTGCACACACGTTTTTACTTTCTTCTGATTCTTTGTTTTTGTCACTAAATTCACTTATATCTAAATCTAATCAATTTTACTCAACCTTTTTTAGTACTCAATTTTATACTCATTTTTTTTACTTATAGCACCAGTACCGATCAAACTCATATACATAATTGTTTAATCTAAAATATTTCTTTTTTTCATCTCTTCGTAAGTACGTCCATGAGTTCTCCTTAAACTTGATTATTAAACTTTTTTGTAGATATATTATATTCCCATACTATGTCTATACTAGCTTTTATCCCTTCTATTTTTGTATAATGACACGTAATATGAACTAAACTTATTAATTTGACTGTCCTAAAACGGGATTTGTTCCCAGATGGGCAGTCAAAGCTTTCTTACATTTTATTATTTAATATTGTGTGTTTCAAATAAATAAATTAAAATAAATATATGTGTACCCAAGTGGAAACCTGATGTTACTTATCTTATTTTTTATGTAAATGATTGAATCCCCAAAGAAAAAAAAATGGTAACCAAACCACATTTTTCAGTATCGTGAATCATTGGAATACCGCAATGCAGTCACTTTGGTCCTGTTTTATTACTTCTATTCATTGACGGCATAATCCATTGCTATTTGCTGAAAACAATAAGACATACAATGTGAGGTCTGCTTGTTAGTCTTCTGGACTCACCTAGTCTCGAGGCGAGCCCCAGCGAGAGGAGCGCCGAGCAGACGGACAGCAGTGCGGCGGCGGGGCCCATCGCGCTCCAGGGACCGAGTCGGCCCCCGTCCAATGCTGACCTGCAAAACACACAAATGTATTTCAAATGTTCGTATTTACAAACAAAATATTAAATAAACATGATAAATACATTGGCCAGTAAAATAAGTTAATGGCAGATTTGCAGGCAGTGGTAAAGATTAAATCAGTGCGGAGAGATACTTTCAAGAATCATTAGGTTTTCCCTTTTGTATCTCTCATCACTGACCAAAATATGTTAATATTGGAAGATTTGTGTATCTATCTGTGTCATGTCGGAACTCCGAATAATAGAAGAGAATGTATGAGGCGTTGTATGAATGAGAATGAAGCAAGAAGTGTATGCCAAGATCGAGTTGTTTGGCGATCCGTACTCTCTGCCTACTCCTGCGGCCAAACGGCGTGATGGTTAGTTAGTTAGTTACTAAGTGACTGTGTTTTTTAATTGAAAAAAAGACTAACAGTACGCAGCGTTTTCGACATGAAGCTAGATTAGCTAGCGATGAACTAGCGTTCTATTTTCATTGTATGGCTATTCAAGCTTTTCGAAATCACAGAAAAATAATTATTTAGAAAGTTCTTATTTTAAAATACAAAAAATGGCGTTATCTCAAAAGTGAAATTTTCTGATTTCTATCGAACACTTATTTATTTAGTTCTTTGATTGTTTTATTGTTTGACAATTTGACTATCTGGCTTATTGTTCGATTGTTTATTTGATTGTCTGATTGTTTGTCTGTGTGCAGGCTCCCTGGCATTGGACGGGCTGATACCGACGGACGTGGGGCGATCCGCCGTCTACTGGAAGGAAGACAGTGAAACCGTTCGAAGGTAAATAAACACACTACTTCTGGTATTTTATTAATTCGATAGCAATATTGTGCATGTTTACTGAAGCCATTTCAAGTCATTTCTTACTTACATCAATTAATTACCCGTGATGGAGATATAATAATAAAATAAAATTTATATTCAATACAATAAAATGACATAAATAGATAATACATCCAGCTTCTGGCATTTCACGGCAACATACTGCACTAGGCCCTGCGGCGGGGGTTTGCATTTTATCAAATATTCTGTGAAATATATATTTTTTATTTTATATATAAAAATAATGTTTGTCTGTCTGTCTGTCTGTCCTCGAATAGCACAGTTTGTTTTTATTAGTGCCGGGAAGATTTAGAGAGTAGTTTGAATGAAATGCAATATGTAAAACTGTTGCTATAACGTTTTAAAATTAGTATTCCCTATGTTAGGGTTAGGACAGTCCGTGTAAGTACCAGCATTCGACTAAATAAAAAATTTCCTGAAGAAATTGCCAGTAATACAATGCAACTAAAGTTTTTACATTATTTCAGTAATTCCGGGAATTACCTTCTTTTTTTCTTCAATAAATAATTTTATTCTAATCTGCCAGAAAATCCGCTATCTTACAAAGCCCGTTAGACACAAAATTCTCCCGTTTTGGAGGCACTCCAATCCGCTAGAAATGACGGGAAATCCGTCACGATGGCAACGCTGAACTCATCTCTTTGTAAAGCCAATGGTACATTTACAAATTCAATTTACTTGGTGAAGCTATCCGGTTAGTACCTACCTAAAATTATGTACAGAAAAAAATTTAAGCTCTTTATAGTCCTCGACATTGTAAGTAACTATAAATATTTGTTAATCGTCGAAAATTTCAGTTAAACCCGATAAGAATTTTTTATAGTTGTTCTTCAGTTCTAAATTTAAAAAATAAATACCAACTCTTTTTTAGCTACTAATCTTCTAATAAATATAATATCAATAAAAAATAAGAATGAAACAGTAACTGCAATATCATGCATTGTGGAGTGTTTTCTAATATTGTGTCCTGTGCGTGCAAAATTATATCATCCCAAGCGAAAACGTTATAATATAATGTGTTAATCTGAAGTGACCTGCCAGGTGCAGGGAAGTATGTTTCTGTTTTTTTTTCAATAAAGAAAACGCTTAATTCTCAAGGGAATCTCAATTTTTTTTATTCAAAGTATTGACCATCGGATTCTATACATTTTGTCCATCTTTGAGGCAAATCATGAATACCATTCCAAATAAAAATTCTCTTTCGAGGCAAACCATTCGACGAGCCATTTTTCGACATTTTCAAAATTTGGCGAATCGCTGCTTTGCGAGTGAGTGTCCCATCGATGCGAAAAGGAGATAGTCGGACGGGGCAAGATCTGGAGAGTACGGCGGGTGTGATAATATTTCCCAATTCAATGCTTTGAGAGTGTTCTTCACTACTTTAGCTGTATGAGGCGGTTTGGCGATTTGGCGGTTTTTTAGATTTGTCTCTCGTTCATTTGGTGTGGTACCCATTTTCCATACTTTTGGATCTTTCCCATGGCTTTTAACGTTGGAAAATTGCTCCTAGGGTCACATTAAGTGTTTGGGTCAATTTTTGTTGCGATTGGGTTGGGTCTTCATCCAATAACGCCTACAATTCCTCGTCTTCGAACTTTTTCGTTGCACCAGGATGTTCTTTGTCTGTTAAATCGAAATCTCCAATTTTAAATTGACGAAACCATGTCTCACATGTTCTAATCACTGGAGCATGTTCACCATAAGTTTCTTCCAGCAACCGATGAGCTTCAACTGCTTTTTTCTTTTGATGAAATAAGAAAACCAACGAATGCCGCAAATGCGATTTACTTGGAACGAAACTCGACATATTCACTGAGGTAACCAACTATGACACTATTATTTTGGCAGAATGTAACTTGTGTATTTTAGAAGGTTAATGTCCATAGAAAAATATGACATAGATACCAAATCATAGAAATGTATACATATCTCTAGCGACATCTATGAGTAAAACCGGCAAACTTCAACTAACACTCCTGGTAATTAGATAGAGAATAGAAAGTAATATTTGTACAGCGCCCTTGAGGTGATTTTTCACAACAAACGGTGCTATAAAATTGATCCAATATTACAGGTTACCTAATTTAGGTTATTGTGGATGTTTAAAACATTTTCGTAAAAAAATATTTACGGAACCTCTAACAGTAGTTTAAAGTTCACGTCTATCCTTTAATTCTAAAAACAGGAAAATTACAAAATTGCTCATTGTTACAACACCAATGATGTCTAAACGTTATCTTACCCATATTATTAAAAAAAAAACCACTAAAACGTTCCTTAAATAAATAAAAAACATAAAAAAACATTTTATATTACGACAATTATCATGGCCTCTCAGTGCCAAGCGATTATACACCTTATTATGTTAGAATACCATACACGGAAAGCATCAATAATTTATTTACTATTTTTTGTATTGATTTTTTTATTTTATTTATTTATTTATTAATTTTTTTAATTATTTTTTTATTTAATTTTTTTTTTGATGGAAAGCAGTCACTTTGTGGTTAGACATATTTAATTACAATAAAACAATAACTTTGTTTATAACCACGAGAATTTTATTTAATTTTATTACGACCGACCGGTTTCGCTTAACATAAGCATCTTCAGGGTACAAACATTAAACTGATCAAAAATACATAGTGTGTGTTTATACATACAAAATAGAATAAGACAGAACATAACATAGAACAAAGAAAAAATGAGATAGCATGAAATAGAAATCTGACATCATAACAGAGAGAAAGAGACAGGAGTGTACATAATGGAATACCAAGGAATACCTGAACATGATATAATAACACACATATGAAACTTATTTCCACTTTTATTTTATTTCTCCGTGACCGGTTTCAGCTTGTTGAAGCCATCTTCAGACTGGTAAAAGTTAATCTTAAACTACGGTTTATATACACAACATGTGGGGGAGGAGGGGTGGGGAGAGACTACAAGGGATTTATCCCAGATTTATTTCAGATAGTCTTTCTATGTAGATTCGGTATGTAAAATAGAACTTGTCCTATTTTAATTGCAATTTTTTAAAAAAATTGTGAAAAATATGGCATCCATTTTCTCAAAATACTGGAATAAGTTCACTTTGGAAATATACTCGTACATGTGCAAAACTATAGGAAATCATTGGTATGAAAACAGTGATCGTGTAAAGCAGAGATTTTCCATATAGATCCCGAGAAGGTTTACATGTTGTTATCAGTATGGAAATAAGTAACATGCAACGTTCGTTTTAGTTTTGATGATCAAACCAATTAAAAAAGCCGTAGTATATAATCCGTAAATATTTTATTTTTCATTTGAGGATGCTAATTGCATATTTAGAATGGGTAATAAAGATAATCCGTTTGAATGGTAGAACCGCACTAAGAGACGATGGCAGAAGCCGCCCAAGAGGAGGCTAAGTTAGCGAAAATTGCCGATGATGTTGACAGATATGGGGTTACAATGATTACAGTTGTGGCAGATGGGTGCTGGTCGAAAAGATCTTGTAAGATAAAATATGTTACTTTGTCGTAAATAAGGCTCTTCAAGCGACATGGAATCAGAAATAATTGTTACTACTACTACTACTACTACTGCTACTACTACTACTACTACTACTAATACTACTGCTGCTACTACTACTTTTTTTATTTTTTTTTTATTTTTTTTTATTGTATAATATTAATTATATACAGTGGGAACTTATACCCGCTAAGCCACTGCAAGTAGCTTGTCAGCAGGAGTTTATTTCAACAATATAATATAATACAACAATAAATTACAATCATCATACAAATGTAGGGCAAAAATTATTATATTTAGGCGCATGCATCTTGTCCTGCACATAAGTTGAGAAAAAAAAAAAAATTAAAGAGAAAAAATAATGGTAAAAGCATTACAGATTTGTTATTGAGATACTAGAGTCCAATCTTATAACACTGATTTAAATAATATTATAAAAATGTCAATATCACAAAAAATATCAAAATTATAAAAGTACCAATATTATAAAAGTATCAATATTATAAAAATATCAATATTATAAAAACATCAATATTATAAAAACATCAACATTATAAAAGCATTAATATTACAAAAATATAACTATTACGTAAATATCAGAAATATCAAAGCATCTGTAAGTATTAAATAGATTAAGAAATAAAATTTAAAAGATATACACATAAAACAGCAGTACAGGTTGGTTACAATGAGGATAGACTTAAATATAATAGTAACACCGTAACAGTAAGTACACCAGATATCTAGGAGCTTTACAACCATGGAGACCGTCATATTTGTTACCATCAATACACAAGGTTACTTTCCAAAAGCCAACACTTTAACATCAGTGAGAATTTCATCATAGGACAATTGTTTTTAAATTCGTACGGCAATTTGTTAAATATAAATGGTACAATGTATTCAAGGGTTCGTTGACCATATTTATTTTGAAATATTGGCACTATCATTCCTATATTTTGTGTGAAACGTGTATTGTGTACATGATCCACCACTGCCTTATACGGTCATTCAGATATATGTTGGAGTAGAATTTTATGCCACAAAATACCACGAACAGGTAATACATTAATTGATTTGTACATAATATCAATGTCTCGCCTTTGGTTAAAAACTGTTTTACTTACTAACAATTTTACCATGGCGTTTTGAATCAGCTGTAAATGTTTTATGTTAGTCTTACAGGAGTGTCCCCAAGAAGTTATACCATACCTTATAGTCGATTCTGCTAGAGACAAATAAATTAGTTTCATAGTTTTTATAGGCACGTATAATTTTATCTTGTGGAGTCTTCCTACAATGGCTCGAAGTCGCTTACAGAGGTTGGAAATTTGTATGTCCCATTTCATATTACAATCCACCGTAACACCTAGATACACGTACTGGTTGACTAATTCGATACTTGTACACGCGCAGGGCTGTTTGGTATTGTTGTGAATGCAATTAAATGAATGGGATATGATTACAGGTGCCTCTCTGTACCTTGCATGCGGGGATCTTATATGCATCAATTTCGTTTTTTTAGCATTGATTATTAGACCATGTCCATGACCATGAGTCATGTGACCATTTTAATAAAGAAATAAAGTCTACCTGTAACAATTTTATTGCAGTATCCAAATTTTCATGGGATATTTTAAGTGCTGTATCATCAGCATATACATAATGTTTAACAAACGAGAATATTTTGTTCATAAGTGATACAAAGATAATATAGAGCGTTGGACCTAAAATTGACCCTTGTGGAACTCCTGTTTTGACATTTCTTCTTTTACTAAATTTGTCTGATATTTTTACCTGAATTTGGCGGTTGGTTAGGAAGTTTTTGAATAGTTTGAGAAAGTTTCCTCTTACCCCTATTGCCTCCAAAGTATTTAACAATTTCATCGGGTCTATAGTATCAAATGCCTTGAATTGTCTATAAACAGTACCAAAACATGTCTTTTATTATTCAGTTCATTATTTATATAGTTAGAAAAATCCTGAAGTAACATTTCAGTACTTTTTTTTTTGAAAACCAAATTGATTAGGATCTATTAAAGAAAAGCACTCCAAGTATTTGGTTAGTTTTAAAGATATGTATTTTTCAAGAATCTTTTCTAGAGCGGGTAATATACTAATCGGTCTATAGTTTTCTATATCAGTATGTTTCCCATTTTTGTAAATAGGTCTGATAATATTACATTTGAGTTCATCTGGTATCACAGCTTGTGTTAAAATTGTGTTGATCAGATGGGTTAATATAGGACCCAAAATATCTATGTGTCTTTTTATGTCAAACATTCGGATATTATCTATGCCAGGGGACTTTGAATTTTGAGAAGTTTGACTATACTCAGTATGTCTGCGAGTGATGCTCGTGGTATATACAAACTTTGCGGTGACTCTATCGGGACAATATTTGACGCCTTAAAATCACATTTATGAACCATTGAGGCTATGTTATCTGAAAAATAATTAACAAATTGGTTTGTAACATTTTCCGCAGATTGATTTTTTAACATAAACCTACTAATTACATCGTCACAGTTACTCTTTGTCCTACGTCCTAGAATTTTATTTATTTCATCCCATGTTTTTTTGATATCTGAAAAATTATTCTTAAATTTATCATTGAAAAAGGTTGTTTTACTTTTTATTATTAATTTAGTAACAAAATTACGAAAAGATTTGTATTGTTTTTCATAAATTGCATTTGTTGGGGAGCTTTTCCACCGCTTAAATAAAGAATCTCGTTTTTTAATGTGTGATAGAATATCTTCTGTCATCCATTCTTTTATAATCCAAGGTCTTGCATTGGGTTTTGCATCTATAAATATTTTACTATTTTCATATACTTCGTTAAACTTGCTTTTTATTTGACTATATAAATTATTGCAATCATTTGTCTGAAGCAAAGCATTCCAGTTATAATTTCTAATTGAAAAATCTATTCGTTTTTGAGATAAAATTGAGACTTTCCGCCCTTTATTTGTAGGCCGTTTATTAGTTTTATAGTACGGAATGTTCACAGCTGTTGCAAAGTGGTCTGCAATGATGAAGTCACAAACACATGCGTAGAGTATGTCAGTTTCTTTGTGTTTGCTATTATATCTAACAAAAATATGATCCAAACATGTTCGTGTCATTTTACTATTTGCTATAGCTTCCCTTGTAACGTCGTTTATACATTTTGTAAAATAGTTATTTGAAAGAGCATTTTCATAGTGAATAATCACAGGATCTATATAATTTAACAAATCAATATTTATGTCACCAAATATTAGCATATTTTCATTAGGGTTTGAACATTTTGTTAATATTGATGAAAGTTCATTGATAAATGATTGTTTACTAAGATTTGGTGGTCTATATTTGCTAGTACATTGAGTATAGAATTATTTGGTAATGTTATTATACAGGAAATATTCTCGAACAACTTTGTTTCAAGTAAATTTTGGGTGAAAGGTAAAGTATCCTCGAATATACAAGGTTATACCCCCTCCAGATTTGGATGTGCGACAGTAACTAATGCTACTGTAACCGGGAATTTCGAAAAGACAAGTATGTTCCCTTTTTATTGAAGTTTCACATAGCATTAGGATATCTATATTATTCCAACAATTTTGGAGGTTAGCATGTAAAACATCCCAGTATTTAGATATGGATCGAATGTTTAGTTGAACGCAAGTAAAATTACCTATATTATGGCCAATTTTATGTTCTTCCGTCCACTGTTTCAAGTCATTAGTCCTCGTGTAGATAACATCACCGTCGTCATCAATGTATTTATACGCCATAATCGATGGTGGCAAAGTCCTTGGAAAGAGCAGCCTTATAAGCTGGGCAGGTGTCCTTGTCTCCAGTCGAATGTCCAGCGGGCTTGCCAAACCTGGTACAGGTGGCACATACTGGCTTGGCGGCAGCTTTTGGGCAATCTGTCCTGGCATGACCTTCACCTGCACAATGTCCACATCTTTGCTGGTCCTTGCAGAACTTGAAGGAATGTCCGATCATTTGGCACTTGGAACACACTGTAAGCCCAATAAAGTCACGAACGCGGCACACATTCCAGTCAACAAAGACCTTTCCTTGCTTCACCAGCACGTGACGTAGATGGGCAGGCACCTCGTAGACCCGGTGGCATGTCGATCCTGTCCGAGCACCAGCTAGATGACTTAGCTTGCACGTTTTCACTGTGGGTTCTAAGTCTGCGTTTTCCTGGATTTCCTGGATAAGGTCCCACTAAGGCACTCCTGAGAAAACACTCATCTGTAAGGTCCCGAGGAACATTAAAAAAGATCACTCGTGGATGTCGTTTTGTGGGTAGTCGGGCACTTAGAGTAGCCGAGTTTGCTAGACATGGGGTTTTGAGTATTTTTTCCCGGTCTTCCCGAGTAGCGGTTTGGATAACTACTACTACTACTACTACTACTGCTACTACTTCTACTACTGCTACTACTTCTACTACTGCTACTACTGCTACTACTGCTACTACTGCTACTACTGCTACTACTGCTACTACTGCTACTACTGCTACTACCTCTACTACTGCTACTACTGCTACTACTATGATGAAATTCTCACTGATGTTAAAGTGTTGGCTTTTGGACAGTAACCTTGTGTATTGATGGTAACAAATATGACGGTCTCCTTGGTTGTATAGCTCCTAGATATCTGGTGTACTTACTGTTACGGTGTTACTATTATATTTAAGTCTATCCTCATTGTAATCAACCTGTACTGCTGTTTTATGTATATATCTTTTAAATTTTTATTTCTAAATCTATTTAATACTTACAGATGCTTTGATATTTCTGATATTTACGTAATAGTTATATTGTTGTAATATTAATGTTTTTATAATGTTGATATTTTTAAAAGTATAGATGTTTTTATAATATTGATATTTTTATAATATTGATACTTTTATAATATTGGTACTTTTATAATTTTGATATTTTTTATGATATTGAAATTTTTATAATATTATTTAAATCGGTGTCATAAAATTGGACTCTAGAATCTCAATAACAAATCTGTCATGCTTTTACAATTATTTTTTCTCTTAAATTTTTTTTTTCAACTTACGTACAGCACAAGATGCATGCGCCTAAATATAATAATTTTTGCCCTACATTTGTATGATGATTGTAATTTATTGTTGTATTATATTATATTGTTGAAATAAACTCCTGCTGACAAGCTACTTGCAGTGGCTTAGCGGGTATAAGTTCCCACTGTATATAATTAATATTATACGATAAAAAAAACTGCTACTACTGCTACTACTGCTATTACTGCTACTACTGCTACTACTGCTACTACTGCTACTACTGCTACTACTGCTACTACTGCTACTACTGCTACTACTGCTACGACTGCTACTACTGCAACTACTTTTACTACTGCTACTACTGCTACTACTGCTACTACTTCTTCTACTGCTACTACTGCTACTACTGCTATTACTGCTACTACTGCTACTACTGCTATTACTGCTACTACTGCTACTACTGCTACTACTGCTACTACTGCTACTACTGCTACTACTGCTACTACTTCTAATACTGCTACTACTGCTACTACTGCTACTAGTGCTACTACTGCTACTACTGCTACTACTGCTACTACTTCTACTACTGCTACTACTACTACTACTATCTAGCGTCTAGGAGTGTGTAGTTGATTGTATCGGATAATTTGTCACACAAGTTTTATCGCAATCTGGTAAAAATCATAGATACGTGCCTATTTTGTGATAGATAATATTTCTGGCGAAATTTACGTACAACGTGTACATTCAACTTAAGAAATATAGTTTACATGATGCGCATTATCAAGCGTTTCAGGATCAAACTTTTCCATTTTTGATTTTAGGGCGATTTATCGATTATGTTCCGTTAATAACGAACAAACATAAAACATGATTATTGGTCTTTTCTATCACTGGAGGGTACCAACTTAAGTATTTTATCGCCGCTCGGGTGGCCGTAACAATATGATCTGCAATTCCCCGTTGTTACTTACGTCATTCCTCCCATCCCCTAAATTTTATACTAGTCCTCTGGAATTAGGCCTTAAATTTCCTTTGTATATATATTTGTTCTAAAACTTGTTTGTTTCGTACAAATTAATAAATATATTCTTGTTTTTTTTTGCGACATTAATTACTAAATGGCTTCGGTAGTTGGGACTCTTGTGCGGTGTTGACGTGAAAAATGCCAAAAATGATAATTGTGTTTTTTTTAATGGTTAAGAAGGGATAGCCTAAAACTACTTCTAACAAGATGCCCATGAATCTGCCGGCACTATTCGTGTCCAATGTTGGACTGAACCATCGGAAGTTAGGCTACCTTGAACTAGGAAAATGTCGGTTGGTACCATTCATTCTGTAAAACAACAGCCCCGTGTTAGCATTGCAGACAAAGTAAGCTACGACAACGCGCTTTAGTGAAAATAATTGTATGTACGTAACAAATCACGAAACATCAAGATGGGTCTTAGAAGGAAGTGGAAAAAGTTTAATTTCCTTCTTCAACAAATATTTAGATTTTTAATGAAATTTTGTAATTTAATATCTGGCGTGCTTTTTTGTTATCGTGGAAATACTGAAATAGATCGAGAACTTGGCAAATTTCACCCACCAACCCGCTCCGTTTTGTGTGTATATTTCCGTTCCGTCCCTTAAGGTTTCCAAAATAAATCGCAAAACATTTGCAAAAATAACATCGAGTTGCCGACAGTTGCGTCGTGCGCCCGTGCCAGTCCTCTGTGGCATTTATTTTTTTTATCCAAGCGTGTTGTTTATGTACTTTACTCGTATAGCGAAACCGAGCGGACGGAGCGGAAGCGGAAACAGAGTCATGTTCTTCTGGCTAACATATTTACTTCTCCGCGATGGAGAAAAAAGAGATTTGAATCTTCAACATATTGCTACACAAGGGAGCTTTTGTACTTAAACTTGTACTTGTTACATGTAAGTGGATTCGCGGGTTTAATCCTCAGCATACCCAGTCCTCCATCATCGCAAATGCAATAATTATGAATTTAGGTGAACTTAGTACATTGTCTGATGATAAATGTGTTTTTGTTAGTGCGCACACAAGAAACTATTCGGTGACCTTGGTAATTTCACAATGTAAACAGTTGTAGTAATTTTTATAATATTTTCTACGAAAGGCATTTTTATTTTATCGTTATTTTTTCTGATGTTTTTATTTAATCTGAAAATTGTGTGGCATGAACTGAAAAAAATTAAAACATATTTTATTTATAGTGCATGAAAGAAGACAGTTTAAAGTAAATCAACGGTGCAGTTTCTTCAAATTCCTTTTTTCATCTGCCCAATCTGCAACGAACATATTTTTAAACAACCGTTTTACTTACGTTACCTAATTTAAAAAATAATTTTATTCACTACAAGTATATCTACTCTTAATCTACGCCTTAGACTGGGGGGAAAAAATCAATTTAACGAGAATCGTATTCTAATTATACTCATAAATTGCGTATTTGCATGTACGAGAAAATATTGGAAAAAAACGTAGTTGAATCTTTAGTTCGGGCAAAGCGGCTAAAGTTTGGAAATAATTACAAAATTCCCAAAATTGTACATATAACTCGAAATACAGATAATTGTAGGCATTTAATAGCATTTAAGTAGTTCATTTTAGTTGCTTATTGAATTAAAACCTATTTTTAAAATGCATCCGCCATATTTTGAGTTCGCGCAAGGGAATTTTTTTTTTTTCAATTTATGTGAAAAATTGTGATTTCCACCGTTTTACAAAGAGACGCTCTGCGGTATTTTAAAGCATAAAAGGCAATATAACAAGAGTGCAACATTTTCCAGTCTTCCTCCATTTCACTGAGTTTTATGAAATCACCCAGAATTCACCCCGAGAACCCGGTTGCAATTCGAGTTCCGCCCGCACCCTACTACACCATCCGACCAATTAGGACATGTTAAATTATGTTATATTAGTTAAGGACGTTGTCTTAAATCCACAGTGTGATGACCTATTTAAATGATTTTAGTTACTCCCAACCAATTCTATTTTGGACGGGTTTTTAAAAATAATAATATTTTATCGGTATAACCGATTTATTTACAAAATAATTAAAATTCTCTCTTGTGTGAGGTTTTTACATTTATAATGTGTTTTCCACGTATTAGATAACTAATCATTATTTAAAAAAACCCGTCCAAATTAGGGTGGGAGTAAATAAAATTATATTTTCATATGAAGCGGTAACTTGGTGATGTGACATTATAATTTAAAAAATAAAACTAACTTTGTTTACATCACTTTTATTTATACTTTAGCCGACCGGGTTTCTTCAGGGCAGTATACAACTAAACTATGAACTAAGAACACGTGTTATAGAATAATACAAACAGGCGAGTGAAGGGCCAAGGGTGGGAGATCAGCAGGTACCTGCTGACCGGGAGGGGTGTGTACTTTGTTTATTGGGAATAATTTAAGGATTGGACTTCGATTAAAATTTATTTGATTATTTATGAGTCTACTATTAGTGTTTTTGGCTTTCCTTATTTCTAATGCTTCTAAGTTATCTAGTCGAATGCCGGTTCCATTTTTATGCAGTAAACTAGTGCCTGTATTTTTATTGAATGTGTGGTCTATTTCTAAGTGTTCTTTTACACGTATATTAACATCACGCCACGTTTTGCCTACATAGAACGCCGGGCAATCATTACATTGAAGTGAATAAATGCCCGAGTGACCTAAACTGTCTTCTTTATCTTTACCATTAATCAAAAATTTACCTTAACTATTGTCTGTAAAATGCTGGTTTAATCTCTGACGGAAGGTTTTTAATGCTTTGTTGAGAAAAGTTATTGATATATAAGATTCTACGCCATTGGTACGGTTGATTATTATTATTTATTATAATATTATTAGGAGGGGTACTGTTGAACAAAAACTTATTTGACGACATTTTCTTTTATTTTTTTTATTTAGTATGGTAATGACTAAGTTTTCATGATAACCGTTATTTATTGCGATTTGTTTAATTATGAATAGTTCTAGTGAAAAATTAGCATTTGATAACGGGACCGTAACCAACCGGTGAATCATCGAGTGGAAAGCGAAATGTTTGTGGGAGGTTGGATGATTTGAGGTGTTATGGATGGTTATGTCTGTATAGGTGGGTTTACGGTAAATTTTAAAATCTATTTTATTGATTATAACTGATAACGTGAGGTCTAAAAAAATTAAAGTGGTGTTGATTTCTATTTCCATAGTGAATTTAATTTGCTTATGGAAGGAGTTAATTAGTAGGAGGAAGGAGTTAAGTTGGCGCTTCGTACCTGTCCATATATGGTACATACAATATCGTCGATATACCTCTTCCATAAAAGCACGCTATTTAGTAGGGGAGATTTACAGTTCAAAGTATTATTCTCTAAGTAGTCCATGAAAATAAGAGCAATAAGGGGAGATGTGGGGGCGCCCATAGCTAACCCTTCTTTTTGTTGATAAAACACATGATTGAATTGAAAATAGATTTTTTTATATGAATACCGCACAAGAATCCCAACTGCTCCCAACCGTCTGGAGCCAGTGAGACTATGGCATTCCCAATTGGGAATGTTATGAGGCTGAAGGTATTGGGGAGGGGAAAGGGAAAAGGACGGTTGTGAAATACCTGGCTATTCAGATCTGGTCACCAAACACGGCTATAAGCCATTTGAAGCAACGTTTCAATTCTGAATGGTGGTCTTTCACCAGGGCAATACTGAGAGTATCTTTCACTCTGGAACGTGCGCAAATATACTATATATTATTTTTAAATTTAATTAATTGTGAAACAACACAAATTAATTAAATTAAATTTACTTGCGCACGCCGGGATTTGAACCCGCGACCTTCAGATTCGTAGTCGAGAGCCTTACCCCTCGACCATGGAGGCCGTCAGTTTTGATTTAAAGAAATGTTAAAAAGGTGAGACAGATCATTAGAGAATTTTTTAATATAATATGAAATTTTGTAATAATTTATGCAATATATTTTTGCTTTCTGTTACGGGGATATTAGGAAAGAGGTTAACGATATCGAATGAAATTAATTTTGCACTCTTAGGCATATGTAAGTTTTTTAGGTCATCAATCAGGGTAAAGGAATTATTAATGGTATGTTTGGGGGAAAAGACTTTAGAATTATTAAATATATTAGTGATGTGTGATGCCATTTTGAAGTTCGGGGAATTGCAACTTGACACGACCGGCCGGATTGGGTTGTCAGTTTTATGTATTTTTAAGAAACCATATAATTTAGTAAATTAGTTGTCACAATGCGGATTAACCGGAGTTTGAAAATGGCCTTGAACGCCGAAACAGCTGTCACAATAATAACAACTAAAATACTAGCAGAACCTAATAATAACATTATTAAATTTGATTTACATTAAATTAAAAAAAAAATACGAATCTCATCATTTTTCACACGATCATGCATGGTTTTACCACACATCCGTCTCAGAGATCTCATTCTTACAGCATTCAGTTTTTTAGCATTTTAAGACATAGTGGGAACAGAGGTGAAATGTTTGATAAAGTGTTAATATTTGAGATATTATTAAAATATTAACGTCAAGTAATTAAGTTTATTATTTAGATGCCATAAAATCACAAATTATTTTTTTGTCACTTAAGTTTGTTTGGGATTAGCGAAATCAAAATGGATTGATGAAATGAAAAGATTAACAAAATTCTCAAAAACTTTAAAAGCATTTTTCTCAAAACTACTCAAAAGGCGTATAAGCCTCTCTGGTTCTCAGTTCCCCACATCAGGGTCGGTATCAGCACTCCATTATGGAGTCATATTAGGATTTGAATATCGAAAAAAAATTCTACCCGCTATACTAAACGTGCGCTTGCAGGTTAAATAAAACTAATTGTCTCTAATTAATAATCTTCAGTCGATAACTTTCTTCCGTGTCAGGAAGGAACGTTTCTTTAACGTGTCGACTAAACACCAACCACCGCCATTCCCATTACCTAATCATTAAACCCGATGCCACACAGCCTTGACCTCCTCTAATATGCGTTAATAGCCTAACGTTAGCCAAAAATGCCACCTTATTTAAGCTAAAGGCTGCCTTCCTCGGCACTTAATACCCGACCTTACAACACCAACTTTATTGTAGTTAAATTATTGAATATACCAGTTACTTATGTAGGTAGTGCGTACAGTCCCGGATTTTACATACGGTTAAAAGGGCTTTTAAAAAGTGCTTTTAAATTCGAAGGGGCCTCGGAACCGCGAATTTTTTTTTTTTTTTAACTTTTGATAACGCTGCATAACAAAACAATCTGCCCAAAAACTTGACGAAAGTCTGCAGGCTTTTTAATGCATCGTTGAAATCAAATGCTTAATGACACCGTACATGAACGATAATAGTATTTAATTTAAGTTCAAGAAGTTTCACAATCTATTGAAAGAATCCAACGTAAATTCTCAAGATATGTAAATTTTAGAATGAGTATTCATCTACTATATTCATTAAATTTGGAAAAATTATCTGAACGTGGACTTATGTGCTATTTAACATGTTTATTTATGACTTTTAATTCAATTTTATTCCCCTAAACTCTAATATTTGATTGTTTTTCATATACCCGGTAGGACAAGACTTTACCTACCGTTTTATTGCGAAAATTCAACATCTGGAGAGGAAATACTACGATATTGTTGACATACTCGTATTTGGTAGATCAGTGCTACAGTGCTATCAGTGCTAGTTAGATTTTTTTCCTGGAGTAGAGTTGGGTTATTTGAAACTATTTAACTCTGCATAAAAGCGTCAAATTATGTTGTTTCTTTTTATGTTACCTATTATAATTGATATGTACCTTTTTAGTATTAATTCTAAATGTCCATTTAAAATCCTATAATGGGCGTAAATAAATAAATTTGCCATTAATCAATTAAATTGGAATCCTTAAGAAAGGTTTTTTTTAATATTTTTATTACTTGTTCATCTACTTAATATTATAACATTACGAATTATTTTACGTAATTTGTTAGCATGCAGTAAAATAATACAGGTATTGCAAAAAATCTTGCAAACCCATCGTAGGTTTCGAGGAATATGACAAAACTGTCATCTACCGTATTCAGATAGCATAGGTATTATTTATATACAGTGCAAGAAATTCAAGAAAAACACGTAGCTACAATAATCTACTATGACGAAATATATTCAATAAACATATTATTCATAATTACAAAAACAAGAAATAACAACCATCACACACATTAGAAACACTAGACCTCAGAGTCAAAAACACGTACAACAAGAAACTACAACAAAACATTTGGATAAAAAAACTTCCTATACTATGGTAATAATAATAATAATAATAATAATAATAATAAAAACAAAGCATTAATATAGCGCAGTTTTGTGTTGTTTCACTTCAAGTCTGCTTTACTATAAATAAACTTAAAAATGATTAAATAACTCTATTCAGTGGTATCCTACAGTGCTACTTTTATATTCTAAACCCTATAACTAAACCCTATAACAAAACTTCCTATACTATGGTACTAAACCCTATAACAAAACTTCCTATACTTTGGTACTAAACCCTATAACAAAACTTCCTATACTATGGTACTAAACCCTATAACAAAACTTCCTATACTATGGTACTAAACCCTATAACAAAACTTCCTATACTATGGTACTAAACCCTATAACAAAACTTCCTATACTATGGTACTAAACCCTATAACAAATCTTCCTATACTATGGTACTAAAACCTATAACAAAACCCCACTCTCCTTCAAAAATCGCAACAACAATAATACATTTAAAAATCAAATAAAATTCTGTATACGTCACATAGGGAGATCTGAAATAGAAAATGTATTAACACCAAATACAGACTAACATCGAAACCACTCAACTGCACTTAAAACACGCCAATGAACAATTTTTTTTTTCAGGAATCACATCAATTTAATATAATTTAATTTCATATTTCGTAAATGAAATCCTCAGCAAGGAAAATCCCAGTGAGGATATCATTACTTGCTATCGTTATAAAAAGAGAATATAGTAAAACATATTTTTATCCTAGAATGTGGAAAACATTTAAAATTCCAAAATATTTAGATCGTCAGATTTGATGTATTAACTAAATTTCTTAAATGAAAGAACAGAAAATATTAATCATAAAAATGAAAAAAAATGTTCGGTAACTGATAGGGTAAATCCGGACCTCGGTGAGTAGGTGTGCATGTGTGTGTATATGTGTGTATGTGCGTGTATGTGTGTTTGGGTTGTGCCAGCGTTTCATGAGATTATTGAATTTTTTCGTTCGCCCATAATTGCTCGTAAAAAACTCAACACCATTTTTAGACAACCAAATTCATTGACGTAATTTACAGTGATAAATTTTTTTACGAGTGTTCAACCCAGTATAGTTTTTCACTTTCTGACTTAAAGTTGTTTATCGTCAATTTCAAAGTTGAAATCAGTTTTACAGCTCTTGCGCAAGTAATTTAATGGTTACTTCGTGCTCAGGGGTTGTCACTCGCTCACCAACTAAACACAAATGTAACTAAATTAATTATAAACTAATGCACTGATGAAATGAAAATGTTTATTTTTAATTTAGTGGCCAACTTCGAGTCATTCCACAGTCGCCGCTTTAGCAAATCACAGATCAGTTTTAGATATTAGTTGAATACTAAAGGTCGGCAATTTTGTCCTCAAAAGAATACGAAATTTTGTTATCGGATTAACGTTAAGGGGAACGGCTGCGCGGCCTGTTTCATACAAAACTTAATTTTGGATTTGAGGCCAAAATACTCACCTAAACCTAATGATCTTTATTGTTATCAAAAAGTATAGTAATTATCTAGTACGGATTAGAATTCATTTATTAATTTTTGTTTTACATTATGAAATATAGGCCATTAAAGGAACCGATTTTTTGGTGATTTTAGAGGCACCTTTAACAATTATTTGAAGGCTAACGGTGATTTAAAAATAAGTTTTACCCCGTCTGCTTTAAAAATATAATGAACTATAATTTTTTTTTCTAATATATAAATGACCACCACGATGGACTTTAAAATTAAATTAAAAATGCACAATTTACGTTGGAACACAAATTTTCCGTACATAATTTAAAATATCGACCCGAAAAAACGTTTTTTTTTAATGTTTCGTTTTCATATTTTTTATTTACGTAATCATATTTAAATACCAATTGCGATATATATATTTTTAAATACAATAAACCCGCCAATAATTTTCTAAGTTGCCTTTAAAATTTTGAAAATGTTTTTTTTTTCATGGCATACTCGTATACTTCATAATTTTAAAAAAATACATACATATATAATTCTCATCCGTACTAGATATTTATTAAACTTTTAATTAAAAATATGTGTCATTCAGTTTGGAAGGGTATTTTGGCCTCAAATCCAAAATGAAGTTATGTATGAAACAGGCAGCGCAGCCGTTCCTCTTAATATTCATCCAAAACATCATAAAGAAATATGATATAATATCAGGTTTTCAAAGTAACTTGGATTCATAAAAACCCGATAAAAAAATACAACTATACAAATAAAAAGGATTAGGTTTTAACTCATGTATTGAGTGAATCTATTAGATTTTAACAAGCCAATGTGACAGAATTAATGTGACATAATATTGTGTGGCAGCGGGCGAACGCAATTAGCAAACCGAGTGTATATTACACTTGTTTACAAGAATCGATGTCAAAGATGAGAATATCATCAGAGATAGCGCATTTAATTGATGTATTGATGATGTGGCTAAGTAACCAGAAGCTAAAATTCACAATCTGACTGTCATGTTGTTTTCGTCACCTAACTCTACTTATTCAAACCTTACCATAACCAAAGTCATCCATCTAATACCCTAAAATGAGTTATTAATTGTTTTTGTGTTTAATCCGTAGAACTCCATTAAATGTTTTTTTTTGTTTTAATTTAATGAAAATGAAATTTAATAATGTTATTAAGTTCTGTCTTTATTATTGTGATAGGTGTTTCGGCGTTCTAGGCCATTTTCAAACTGCGGTTAATCCACATTATGACGACTTATTTATATCATTGTATTCACTCCCCCTCCCCCCCACCCCACCATGCTATTTTGGACAGGTTTTTTAAAATAACGATTTATTATCGGTAAAACCGATTTAGTCAGAAAATAATTAAAATTCTTTATCTTAATACTAAAATGAGTATTTGCCCCTGACAAGGCATCAGGAAAAAGCCTAGTTATGGTAAGAATCTATCACATCATAATGAAACAATTTTTTTATGATTTAATAATTTTAAAAAAATGTGAAATTAATTTAAAAAACTGTTTATGTATACAAAACATTTATTTTTCACTTCCACCCTCTGCTACCCGGAACTAAATTCACAAACGAAATTTCTCGCCACGTATTCCTGGTATACTAACATAAAAACGTTTTAAATTTATTATATTGTTTTAGATAGGCGAACAGGAGTTTTTTAACATCGTCATCGTATTCGTTTCACAAACATTCCAATTTATTATACGAGTATATACAGTACATACCTGCTGACTACCGTTTGAACACGAAAATTGATTGAAATAGATTATTTGTGAGTACTCCACTGTATAATTTAAATTTAAA
Organism: Halesus radiatus; assembly: GCA_022606495.2. Lineage (NCBI taxonomy): Eukaryota > Metazoa > Arthropoda > Insecta > Trichoptera > Limnephilidae > Halesus > Halesus radiatus. The sequence continues at coordinate 86,029 of JAHDVE020008624.1, read as the reverse complement.
AAAATGTTATCAGTTACTCGAGGGAATATAAAAGCATTTGAAGTTTCTGACAATATTAATTGGTCGTTTCTTCGGAATTCTTAGTCGGCATGAAAGCGCCGCAATAAATCAAATCTCAAGTATTTTCAACTAAACACGGCGATACTTCCAATTTATACAACATCCATTTATTCTCCTTCAAATTTAGTTTCCTTCCGATAACATCTTTTGAAGCCGAAAAACGATATCGGTCGCTACCTGCGATGTTGGAACCAATTTTAATTTTTAACGTGCAAGTTTTTCAAATAAAAAGTTTTGCAGTTAAAAAATGATTTCATTTTCATTTTCACCATCCAATTCTATTTATTTTATTTCGACAAATCGAGGGTGATGGCGCAGTCTCCGTAATTTCATTAAATTTAAGTAGGTACGGAGTTAAGTAGGTACTGGGTCTATACTTAAACGAATAATATAATATAAATATTCTTAACATTGACGGTTGTATGCCAACTTCTATAGTTTCTAGTTCCGCTGATACCTATTTTTTTTCTTTCCCGTGTGTTTTCATGACCTATTTTTTAAAATGTTATTATGTTTTGTAAATGCCTTATTTTTTAGTGTTTTAAGTCGTAACTGAGGTGGCTTGGGCACGTGCCAGAAGGTCGAATTCCGCCCCAGACACAAATGAGAGAAGCAACTACAGAGGCTGTGCGAGGAAAGGCTCGACCTAATATGGACGGATGCCGTTAACGTAGCACAGGACAAGGGGAAGAAGATGTACGTATGTGTTTATTAATTCTGTTTCAGTAATAATTAACATTTTATTGATGGATATTAAAAACAAGAGAAGTTGAAGAAAAAAAACAAAGTCAGGTGGCTTTTATGTCAGTTGGGTACTAGAACAACTCTTGGAACTGGAATACAGATTAAATCTGTATTCCAGTTCCAAGAGTTTTAATACATTTATAATAATCATGTTATATATTGTAAAAAAAATGTGGACAGTGCCACGGAAAATTTCTCACTCTTCCTGTGTCACCTGTGGTTAGAGGTGCATAAATGTGGAGATAATCTTCTCTACCTAATGAGCGGGCTGCCTTTTGCTACTGTAGAGCTTTTGTTTAATTTATTTCAAAGAATTGTAAAGTGAATGGAGGGGGTCGGTGGTGGGGGTCCACCTGCCGAGATCGGAAATGGAGGGATTCGAGTTCGATTCTATTTTAGAGTAAAATGTTTTGGCTTAATCTATTATATGTTTTCGGAGTGGAGGAATTATTAATCATGTTATTGAAAAATAAATAAATGTAGAGATAATCTTCTCTACCTAATGAGCGGGCTGCCTTTTGCTACTGTAGAGCTTTTGTTTAATTTATTTCAAAGAATTGTAAAGCGAATGGAGGGGGTCGGTGGTGGGGGTCCACCTGCCGAGATCGGAAATGGAGGGATTCGAGTTCGATTCTATTTTAGAGTAAAATGTTTTGGCTTAATCTATTATATGTTTTCGGAGTGGAGGAATTAGTAATCATGTTATTGAAAAATAAATAAATGTAGAGATAATCTTCTCTACCTAATGAGCGGGCTGCATTTTGCTACTGTAGAGCTTTTGTTTAATTTATTTCAAAGAATTGTAAAGTGAATGGAGGGGGTCGGTGGTGGGGGTCCACCTGCCGAGATCGGAAATGGAGGGATTCGAGTTCGATTCTATTTTAGAGTAAAATGTTTTGGCTTAATCTACTATATGTTTTCGGAGTGGAGGAATTAGTAATCATGTTATTGGAAATAAATAAATGTAGAACGAATACCACGGCGCGGTGTCTCGACTTACTACATTTATATAAAATAAATTTCTTTGTCGTAAATGACAATGCCAACTGAAAAAAATAATCGTTGATTTAAAAATTTCAGCCTTCGAAGGTAAAAGCCAATCTGCGTTCTCGACACGACCTTTTAAAATGTCAATCTTTTCATGGAGCACTCGGAACCCATGAATTCGCCGAAATATTAAAAAGGCATTGTTTTAAAACGTCGCTCATTTTGGTATTTCAGTCGAGCTTTTCTCAAAACACGACCGTAAATAGTAGGTCTATTTACAAGCCTGCTTCAAGGAAAATATTACCTTATTTAAACTGTCTTCTCAAGGTTAAAGTCGAATACTGAAGTTCTAAATGTACACGTCGTCACCCTCCAAATAACTCATTTAATGTCATACAAATATTTTGAGAATTTAAGATTTTTACTGATTTAAATGCGAACATTTATCTTACTGTTGTGGATACGGTAGGACGTACCTACGATGTCACAAATCTTCTACAGGTGTGAAACAAGATTCCTTATCCAATAAACAAACCAAATGAGCAGTCTTTACGTGCATTTAAATAATAACAATTATTCTGAATTAGCCGATCGGATTTTAGAAACCAATCATCCTTTTTGTATAAATAAAGGTTTAAAAAAATTACATACAAATACAAACTGTTCACAATTAGACAAATTTGTAATTTAAGAAATCTGAAATAGCGTTAATAGTTTATTAAATATAATTATTAATCTTTTTTTAAAATAGCCACCTCTTAAATTGGTTAAAAATAATTTTTTTTCTAATTTTCATTATAATTTTTTTTAATTCAGTTTTTTATAATAATCTTTTATTAACATTTTTGATTAATTACTTACCTAATTTAGTCAATTTTTGTTTCATAATTTTTATATTCTTACATTATTGTGGTCTATGTTTATCATTTGTATATACTTGACATTATAATTTTTTTAATTCAGTGTTTTATAATAATCTTTTATTAACATTTTTGATTAATTACTTACCTAATTTAGTCAATTTTTGTTTCATATTTTTTATATTCTTACATTATTGTGGTCTATGTTTATCATTTGTATATACTTGACATTATAATTTTTTTAATTCAGTGTTTTATAATAATCTTTTATTAACATTTTTGATTAATTACTTACCTAATTTAGTCAATTTTTGTTTCATATTTTTTATATTCTTACATTATTGTGGTCTATGTTTATCATTTGTATATACTTGACATTATAATTTTTTTAATTCAGTGTTTTATAATAATCTTTTATTAACATTTTTGATTAATTACTTACCTAATTTAGTCAATTTTTGTTTCATAATTTTTATATTCTTACATTATTGTGGTCTATGTTTATCATTTGTATATACTTGACATTATAATTTTTTTAATTCAGTGTTTTATAATAATCTTTTATTAACATTTTTGATTAATTACTTACCTAATTTAGTCAATTTTTGTTTCATATTTTTTATATTCTTACATTATTGTGGTCTATGTTTATCATTTGTATATACTTGACATTATAATTTTTTTAATTCAGTGTTTTATAATAATCTTTTATTAACATTTTTGATTAATTACTTACCTAATTTAGTCAATTTTTGTTTCATATTTTTAATATTCTTACATTATTGTGGTCTATGTTTATCATTTGTATATACTTGACATTATAATTTTTTTAATTCAGTGTTTTATAATAATCTTTTATTAAGATTTTTCATTAATTACTTACCTAATTTAGTCAATTTTTGTTTCATAATTTTTATATTCTTACATTATTGTGGTCTATGTTTATCATTTGTATATACTTGGCATTATAATTTTTAAGTTTTCTGTATATTCCTGATTATGAAAGCGTCACTTTCGAAACATGTTGATTTGTATATATTAATAAATTGGTGGTTACAAAGAAATTTTTAACTCATTATTATTTTTTTTATGTTTATTTACCTTGCGGTGTAATTATAAATGTTATCCCATGATTTATTTTTAATTTGTTTTTCTTCTCTTTCCTTATCCTACATTACGCTGTGTGTTGCCCATATTTCTTAAAAATTATTTACCATCTCTATCAAGTGATAACTCATACAAAACCAAAAAACATGCATCCTGTGAACATTTTTAACGGGATTATTAACACTTACGCACTTCCCAGCGTTAATTTTATAATTATTATAATGTTAATTCTCTGTAAATGATCCAAAATAATAAATAAATAAATAGTCATCGAAAATCACAACCATGTGGTCATCCTAGTGGAAGTGACCCAGAGGCAGACCGAGGAAGAAGTTGACTGGAGCAGGATGGAAAGATCTGAGGACTAGAAGCAAATGACCTGGAGGCCTATTCCGGTTCTTTTAACACAGTTAGAAAATATTTAAAATTCTCAAATCTGTGAGGTTTTTATATTTATAACGTGTTTCCCCGTATTTAAATTATAATGTTTTCTAAACTTATTTATTTTAATTTAATTTAAGACCCTTTCTTTCTATATGCAAGAGTTTATGCTCGTTGTTGCCAAGCGGGACGTGCTTATTTACTAACAGATGTTCTGCGAATTTTGAAGATGTGCTTTTATTTTTGTAACATCGTATATGTTCTTTGAATCTATTTGAGAAAGCCTTTCCTTTTTGCCCGATTTAGGTAGCGTTGTGGTCGGCAGCAAGAAGTCTTTAAGCCTAAGGAAAGGGATAAGGAATCTTCCATAAAAAGAACGAGAATGGCGCTTCAGGTACCTAAGCCAGTGGAGAAAATTATTAATAGGGAAAGGCCAAATACCATCTGATGAAGCACTTTGTTATGTAACAAGATCAGCTACAACACAATCATAGAATCTAGCCGCTAGTTAAATAAAGATACATCTAGCCGCTAGTCACGCTCCGGACCAATAGCGAGACGTTCCCGGCAGGCCACCGTTGTTTTTGGCCGGCGAAACACGCGAATCGGACACGGTTTCCGGCCGCCATTACGGCGTGGGCTCGCACTAAGCAAACGCCCGCCATTACTAATCCAGACGCAGAGTCGTCAGGTGCAATTACATTATAACTTGCTATTCTCTGCATTGTACCTAAATATTAAAGCCAGTGACCAGTGCCAAAATTCGCTGCTTCCTGACTGCAATTGTACTTGTGAGATCCAGAGTTCCTAGTCTGCACATTTTTAAACTGAAGGAATCGTGACTACTGTCGCCGACCGCTCACGTGAGCAGAATTGTTTTATCTTCTTTTATGTGCTGTAATAAACCCTGACTAGAAAGCACGCATCTCTCATTCGAGTAGTTAATTTCCTTTCCCGATATAAGGCTGCGGCCGGCCATACGTCTTTGACATAAGAGATGAGATGCCTTTACCAGCTGAGATAACCATGGTAGAATCTGAAATCAGTCCTGCTTCTGGTGTCGAGGTGAGTCCTTTTTCCTCCTTTCCTAACACTGACACCCACGTGGGTGGTTCTTAACACTGACGCTCCCTCGTGGGACCTTCTTAACACTGGAGCCACAATGTGGGGACCCATCCCCTTCCCTACTTCCTTTCTTAACACTAGCACACAACGTGTCCTCTCCCCTTTTTAACACTGGTCGCAATCGCGTGGGGCTTTTCGTCCATTCTTAACAACTGCGATGGCGATGCCTATGTCACAAAATTAAACCCATTTTGAGGGGAATCTAAAATACAAGTAACTTCTATGTGTGAGTCGATATTTTCTTTGGATTTGTTGCCTGTTGTATGCTGATGATGCGGTGCTGATTGGTAACAGTATGGAATATCTACAGTCCCTCGTATCTAGGATGAACAAAGTATGCATGAAGAATGAGCTAATGATGAATTTAAGTAAGTCTAATGTCATGGTATTTGTAAGAGAGAGTACGAAAACAGTATGCAATATAGTTGTGAATGGTGGATACTTTGAGCTGGTCGATTAATTAGTATATTTGTAAAGTATGTTTAAGAGAGATGGAAAGACTGATAGGAATATTGAAGGAAGCTTGAATGCAGAAAACTCCAAACGCGGTTGACGCGAACAGAAAGTTGTCCAAAGAAGCAAAGCTAGCAGTCCACAATGGAGTGCTGATACTAACCCTGATGTATGGCAGTGAGGCATGGAACTGTCAAAGAATGGATGAAAGTAGACTGAATGCTGTAGAAATGAGATCTCCGAGACGAATGTGTAGTAAAATCATGTATGATCGCTTGAAAAATGTTGAGATTCGTAAAGAATGCAAGGCTGATGGAAGAAAGGACTATGACGCTTATGTGAATGGAAGAAGAAGCCGGAGACGGCCGAGTAAGACACGGCACGATCAAGTGAATCAAATACTTGAGTCAGGCCATGTCGGAAGTCGGAATAACAAAAGAGAATGTATTAGACGTGAATGAAGCAAGAAGTGTATGTCACGATCGAGTTGATTGACGGTCCGTACTCAATGCCTACTCCTGCGGGGAAACGGCGTGATGTTGTCAGTTAGTTAAGATTTTACTCATACGAGGCATTATTGCTGTATTCACATTAAAATGTAGGCACATTTTGGACTAAAGATGTCCCCGTCCCGAACTAAATAATGAGAGACAAAAAGATAAAGTATAGTCAACACACGACAGCTTTGAAGAATGGCTCAGACGTTTTCATTTCATGAGATAAGGACGGAACCACGTATACGTCCTGACACGTTCCCGTGAGCTGTAGTGTGAGAAACGGCTAGACAATTGAACGTGTCCATCCGACAAACAGTATCGTAATTGTATCGCCGCTGATTTTTTATCGCCACTGCCACTGAAGGAGAGACTGGAGATAAAACTTGCGCAGATTGTGTAGACATCTCTTGGATTCCAGCCACAAAAATAACGGAATATTGTATTCAGATACTTAAGGAGACAGAAAATGTACATAATTATTTGTTAGAGCGAGCAGATACGAATAGGTATATAATTAGTTAATATGATTCGCTGAGAACCAGAGAGGCTTATACGCCTTTTGAGTAGTTTTGAAAAAAATGCTTATGAAGTTTTGAGAATTTTGTTAATCCTTTCATTTCATCAATCCATTTTGATTTCGCTGCTGCCAAACAAACTTAAGCGACAAAAAAATATGTATTGATGACATATAAAAAATAAGCTTTTCTGGCCATTGATTTATTTAAGTAACAACACAACATAATGCGCACTGAAAACCAACGTTTTTACTGACGTTCATATTTCAATACTATCTCAAATATTAACATTTTTTCAAACATTTCACCTCTGTTCCCATCATGGTTTAAAACGCCAAAAAACTACGTTTTTTGCAAATATTATTTTCATTTTCATTTGAATGTAATACAAAAGCAGTTTAACTTAATTAAATAATTACTCTTTTGGACGCTAAAGTTTAATTAGAATGAAGAAACTATAAATAAAATAACAAAAAAAATCTTGAAATTTGAAAAAAAATGAGTAAACTAACCTGATTTTTTCGGTTAATCGTTTGATGTCGGTAGTAGGGTTTCTTCCTAAATATTGCAGTGGTCCGTGATCCTACGTATCCTACCCGATTTTTGAGTAGTGAAACTCATGTTTTGTTAACAAATTCATTAAATATTAGACACAAAAAGCGCGCGATTTCACCAACTGTTAGTTCATACTAATTAGGCCGTTGAGTTTCTATGGCACATACTTTATTACAGATTCCGTCTACGACATACAATTAACATGGTGTTTTCCGAACTTATCTCTGCAATATTGATGGCACGAAGAAATTACAGTTGTCTATAAAACTTCATACGAACATAAAATTTCAGTCAAATGGCACTTAAACCTGTCTGGTTCTCAGCGCCTCATGTGACTAATAAGAAAATGAAGATTACCTCGCCTTTACAGTTAGTTGATTTCGTATCTGTGCGAGTTTTTTTTCCCTAGTAAGAACGCCATTCGTTGATTTTGGAAAATAGTCGGCTTAATTAAATTTAACATTGCAACTAGAACTACTCGATCTAACATTTTATTCAATTGTCTCAAAATTCTTTCAGTGAGATCAATTCTGTTGTATATTTCATTTCAGCACATTAATAACCAATAGACTAGAGCACACTTACAATACTCGTCTCAATTTTAAAGAAGGATTAATATTTCAGATTAATGATACAAACAAATATGGAAAAAGAACTTTAGATCACAGGATTCCTAGGTGTTTAAATATGTTACCCACTGAAAAAAAAAAAAAACATTTTTTTAAAATTAAATTTAAATATGACAACAAAAACATTCGACACTCATCTCCCTAGGACAGGCCTGTGTTGAGATGAGCGGCTTTACAATTTAATAATGATCAGTAAATACTAATAAGTAAATAATAATACATGAATAAAGAGTAGTAAATATTAATATTATTAATAAGTAAGTGATGGTAAATATTAATAAGTAAATAATAGTAAATATTAATAAGTAAATATTAGTAGTAGATATACAATAAAAATTAAAATTTAGATTATAATTGTTAAGTAATAATAATAGGTAAATAATAATAATAAGTAAATATTAATAGGCATATAATAATACACATTAAATATTATGTAAATATTAATAGGTATATAATAATAAGTACATAATAATGATAAAAATAGGTAAATAATATTTAAATAAAAATTAAAATGGGTAAATAATAATAAGTAGATAAAAAATAAAATTATGTAAATAGTATTAAATAAATAATAAAATGTACTTAAAAAAATATAATTATAAGTAAATAGTAATAAGTAGTAATCAGAAAGTAATAAGAAGTAAATAGTAGTACGTAAGTAATAATAAGTAGATAATAATGATAATATCGAGCGTATATAATGTTTCAACATTGATTACAACATAAGGGATAACATGGATAAAGCGAAATCACCACTCTCAGCTAACATAGATTTTTTGATCACTTTTTTAAAATAAATTTAGCGTATCTATAGTTTTAATGTTGTCACTGAGCCTATTATATAACAAAGGAGCTTTACAAGAAAAACTCCTTTGTCCAAATGATGTTCTGTTATTTGCCGGCTGATACACTAGAGAAGAACCCATTCTAGTATTGCGCACTTGTTGTGACCTTATAGCAGTATCAATATTGTTAAAAAATTTACACAGAGCTTGTATTATGTACAATTGCCTTACTGTCATAATTTTACTTTCACTGTATAATCGGTGTGATGGATATAAAAAAACATTTCTTGTACATTATTTTTAAAATTAATTTTTTAACAACGTTTAGGGACTCTAGGGTGGTCTTGTAACATGAACCCCAACATACAACATTATGTGAAAGAAGAGATTGAACAAGAGCATAATATACAGTTTTTAGTGTAACTTTGTCCAATATATTTCTATTAAAACTAAACAATTAATATACGAGTATATTGAAAACTTGGTTAGCTGAAAGGAGCTATTTGTATTAGGTAATAAGGAAATATTGTTTTATTTACGATTTATTGTTGTCGTTATGTTTTAATTTAATTAAATTTTTTATGATTTTTTTTGTAGAAATATTTTTGAGTAAGATTCCTGAGAAATATATATATTTGTAAGATTAACTGTAAATTTTTAGTATTGAATAACAAGCTTCCGTTAGACAAAATACAAAAAAATAGTTTATCAAGACGTTTTGCATTGTATTTTTTCTTTTGTAAAATGTAAATAAAAAAAATAATTGTATTTAAAAAAAAGGTATGCGTGTCAGGTCAATGGGTTTTAATTCGGATTTAAGACAAATTTTATCATGTGTCAAGCACCGCTAATCTATTTTCATATCATCGTTATATCTTCACGCTGTTTGATAAACTAATACCCTCTGGGCTCGGAACTGTAACACCCATTATTTGGCAAAGAATTAGCTCTAGCGTCCCAGGGTTAATCGGTTTCCCCTCCGCTTGGAATGTGAATAGGGGAGGTATGATGGGCGGGGTGAGAAGGAGGTGGAACCGTTTAGTCTCGCCTCAAGCCTATCTCGGGATGACCACTTTCAGATGATGAGGACTGAGTAGAGCGCTAAGTCCTTTCGCCTTGAACGATTTTGAAAAGGTTTTATTTTGTATTTAGAACGGGGTCGTCGATAACCTATTCTTAAATAAATAAAGGATAGCATTTCCTTATAGACCATGTAAGCTGTGTTTTTCCAAAACTAAGAAAATATCTCCGTGAAGAGCGTATCGCCTGTAAATACTTTTTTTTTTTTCAGTAACTCCATAATGAATTATTTTTCCTCAAGGCCCATGTACGAGACGTATACTCGTAGGCCCGCACGAGGGAGTGTAAATATTTAGGCACCGGCACACAGGGACGCATCACTATTGTGATTCGTTAGCCCTTCCGAGAAAGATGTTTGGTAGTTTCCAAGTGGGGATGTCTTCGCCCGGAGCGTATTTGATTTATAGCACTGGCCAGTATGGTCGATCGCTTGAGGTGGTGTCAGCTATCACATGAGCGAGGTTTGCTGTATATCCGGGACGGCATTTGGGTCGGACCAGTTGCTGCAAGTTTGTGGATAGGCTGGGTGGCTATCGGGCTCAGGTTGCGGCATATCCGGGGACGGAATTAGGGTCGGACCGGTTGCCGTGAGTTCGTGGTTCACTTGAGGTAACGCCAGCTGTTGCTGGGTGTAGAGACTATTTATGTCTGGTAGCGGTAAGATGAGGCATCCGAGGTGAAGCAGCATCTCGGCGGAGGTCTCTCGCCTGGTGAGGAGAGTGGGTCTGGGTGGAGTGAAGATCTCTCACTTGGTGGGAAGAGCAGGTCGGTAGACTGAAGATCTCTCACACTTGGTGAGGAGAGCAGGTCCGGGTAGATTGAAGATAAATGATGGTGGTCGATTTTCAAGGTGAAAAGTGCGTCGCGGCTCAGATGTTACTTGGTCGTGGTCGTGAACGGGAATCAAGAGAACGTACCGCGTGTATGGGTTTTTATAGGCCGTATGTTGGGTATGCGAAGGTATTTTCGCAGGATTTTACTTGCACTTGTTGTTTGACGATTTGTTTCAGAGGTCATTCAACTGACGTGTGTTGTTTTGATAAAGTTTAGCAGGTGTGAACACAAATTTTGACTTGCTCGTATTTTGTTATGACAATCTCGTTAGCCAACTCGGATCTGTCTCTATATGATACGTTTGGTACAGCCCATATCATCTTTCTGGATACTTTGTGAAGAGTTTATTATAGGATAGGAAGAAGCAAATCTTAAAGAGATCCATGTTGTAGGAGAGAGGAAACACAGAGGCCGGGAAATTATTCCACAGCTGAGCTGTTCAACAAGAGAACGAGCGACCCGTTATCATGTGACAAGCGTCAAATGATGCAAATGATGGGCGGGCGTTTGGCGTGTTTCCTGACTGTACACCGATGTCGAAGGGATCAATGACGCTAGTTCCTCAAAGGATCTTCCATTAAAATATCGGTAGAACAAGGACAGCATTCCCACCAGACGTCTGTGCTCCAAAGATTGCAAACCGTTTGTTTAAATAGGAGAATCTATCAAACGTACCGCCCGTTTCTCTACAGGGTGATGGGTTTTTTCAGATACTTTGGGGCGCCCGACTAAAGATGGCTGCTAAATTCTACAGTGGGGGGCACTTGCGATTTGTACACGGTCAGCAGTCGTGTACTATAAAAGTATCTGCGTTATCTGTACAGTAAGCCCATGTTGTATTTAGGTTAGCCGATAGATATACAATTCTGGTTAGCCAAAGATTACATAATGAAAAGAAGGTTTGTTTGGGTAGAACTTTTTCAAAATTGAAAACACATGTAGGTACCTACTTAAGAACTTTATTATTTTGATACGTTTTGAAGAAATCTGTGTTTGGAATTAAATACAATTTTCAAATGTATGTTTCTTTATTTAGATACAGTAATAGTCGTCACAAGGCAATACTTTTCTGTCAAATCAATTATGGCACGCAAGCGACAAGAAAAAATTCACAACATAACTTTGTTCGAAAAAAAAACAAAAACCCGGGTACACATGTCTTTTATAAAAATATAGTTATATATATAAATATAATAATAATATTTCAATTCCTTCTTATTTTGTTTTTTCTCCATCTTGTTAGCTTAATAAATAAAACTTCTGTATTTAACCACTGTTAGCATAAGAAAATTTGTTGGCTATATATACGAGTATATATGTATATATTTATATTCAAAGCTGTTTATTTCATACAAATAAATAAATAATGGGAGAGGATTGCCATAGTGATGAGGAAATTATGTATGTACAGCGTATTACATAACTAGTAGCTATAAAAAATTTCTTTATCGAGGTCAATGTGTTAAGGTTTACAAAATTAGAATAGAAAACAAACCAATAATATAATGAACGAACCCATTCCTTTAGAAAAATATGATTCGTTTTAATATGCTTTCATTTACCAAAAAATAAATAAAAATCTCCCACAAATATTAAGTAACTACCTAGGTCTATATAGCTGGAAAACTACCACGATTAATTCAGATATTATACTCGTATATATTACTTATATTCCCATGCAGTTTTTTTTTTCTGGAAGTGCATGTATTTATAAACTTTCGCGTTTTCACACATCATAGGAAATAAGAAGGCGACGATTTAACAAAAATGTCAGCAAATATCTCCGTGAAAATAAACGGTATTATCAAATACTTGGTGAAGAACCCGGCGTTGCTCGGGGTAATCAATTGATTGGATTAAAGTTTTGGGGTTGTGATGAGTTAAGGGATAAGGGAGTAGGGAATTCTACTCTAACTCCTACCCCTACCCCTACCCCCTTGTCTTTAACCAGTCATTGTTCTCTTATTTTGAACGTTAAGTGTGCGAAATTTCGTCAGGAAGTACAAAAATTCTGCTTTAAGAGGTGGAAAAGGGGAAAGGGGTGGTTGATTTGGCTCACGCAGAAAGTGACCTTCCTCTTATTTTGGATGTCAACTTCTCTAAATTTCTTCCAGAAGTACCAAAATTCTGCTTTAAAAGGTGGAAAAGGGTTGTTGTTTTGGCTTACGTAGACAGTGACCTTCCTCTAATTTCGGAAGTCCAGTTCTAGAAATTTATTCAAGAAGTACCATAATTCTGCTTTAAGAGGTGGAAAAGGGGTGGTTGTTTTAGCTCATGTAGACAGTGACCTTCCTCTTATTTCGAAAGTCGAATGTGCAAAATTTGATCAAGCTCCGATTAAAACTGTATATTTAAAAACAAAACAAACACACACCGCTCGCCCAGGACACTTTTCTTCACGTAATACATAGGTGAAATATCCGGAGTTGCCCGGGGAATACTGTGGGAAAGTTTTGTCGATGTGATGTATTACTCCTATCCTGACCCTTACGCCCACACCCACCCAGCAATTTTCTTCTTATTTTGAACGAAAAGTGGGCGAAATTTCATAAAGAAGTACCAAAATTCTGCTTTAAGGGGTGAGAAAGGAGACGGTTTTTCGAAATTTCACGTAAACAGCAAAGTTTTTCTTGTTTCGATTGTCAAGTGTGCAAAATTTCATCCAGTTCGGAATAAAACTGTATATTGGTATACGAAACAAACAAACACCGCTCGCCAAGGACATTCTTCTTTATACAATAGAAAGAAGACAAATAGAATAAAAAGAAGATTTGGTATCCTGTACAAGAAACATGACTACTAATGATAAACACTCAGTCACACAAATAATACTAACGTCGTTTACGTCACCTTCTATGTACTCATGTTTTTAACAAAGAAGTTCTTGTTGGTGATTTGAAAAGAAATGTTTTTTTTTGAAAGGGTTAATTTTTTGACGATAATATTTAGTGAACCGTTAAAAATTTTACAATCGTTCCTTATTTTTATTTATTACAAAAAAATGAGATATAAAAATAAAATTATTTTTCTTTTCATTGTTTACTACTATAGGTTGAGCTCCAGTACTCGTGGTTATGGGAGGAGTATTGACATCTCAATATATAAAAATCAATGTAAGTTTGTTTGTTTGCTTGTCCTCGATGTTCTTGAAAATTACTCGACCGGTTAAAACGACTCGAAAATAGCACAGTTTGTTTTTATTAGTGCCAGAAAGGTTTATAAAGTAGTTTGAATAAAACCCAATATGTAAAACTGTTGCTATAACGTTTTAAAATTAGTATGAAAAACATTGAACCCGCCATGTTTTATTTAGGTAAGCCCATAGATATAACCTTGTGGTTAGCCACAGATTTCATATTTAAAACAAGAGGGTTTTTTTGGGAAGAATATTTTCAAAATGGAAAACGCGAGTATGTACCTACTTAAGAACTTTATGATTTAGATACATTTTGGAAAATAAACGTTTGGAATGAAATAAAATATTCAAATGAATGTTTCTTTATTTGGAGATAGTTACTTTCGCTGTCAAATCAATTATTATACCCGAGCAAGGCCGGGTTATATCCATTTCATGCAACGTTTACATTCTGAACCTTGTGCGGCATTTACAAAAAAACATTTTTCTTAATCTATCATCAGTTCGAAGACATAAAACCTCGACATACAAGTACATACCTATACTCAAAGAGAATGTGTAATGTACTAAGTACCTACTTATCTGTATCTTCATCAGTGTGAAAATGTAAGATTTATAAAAACTGTGTAACTAATTTATTTGTCTCTAGCAGAATCGATCGTAAGGTATGGGATAACTTTTCGGGGATACTCGTCTAAGACCAACATAAAACATTTACAGCCGATTCAAAACTCCATGGTAAAATTGCTAGTAAGTAAAATAGTTTTTAAGCAAAATCGAGACATTGATATCATGTACAGATCAATTAATGTATCACCTGTTTGTGTTCTTTTGTGGCAAAAAATTCTACTGCCACATATATCTGATAGTCCGTATAAGACAGTGGTGGATCATGTACACAATACACGATTTACACAAAATATAGGAATGATAGTGCAAATATTTCAAAATAAGTATGGTCAACGAACCCTTGAATACATTGTACCATTTATATTTAACAAGTTGCCATACAAATTTAAAAACAATTGCTCTATGACCAAATTCTTACTGATATTAAAGTGTTGGCTTTTGGAAAGTAACCTTGTGTATTGATGATAACAAAGTTCTTTTTAGTTGTATAGCTCTTTGATATCTGCTGTATTTGCGCTATTTTGCTCTTTTTTTACATTGTCTATTAAACAAATATGATTGTCTCCTTGATTGCATATCTATTTGACAGCTGCGGGTATCTTTAAAATTATTTAAGTGTTACTATTATTTTTTTTTATATATTTATTTCTTGCTAAAGCAATCCCGATGAGTTTCAAAACTCATTTTAGGACGGGAGGAATTTACAATACATAAGTAGGAGATAGTACATACGATTTTACATTGACAGCAAAATATCAAAAATAGAAGTTTCACATACAGACAGAAATAATTTTATAAGGCCAAGTTAAATAGAACAACACCCAAGAGAAAACATATAAGGGAACAACAAAATATACAAATATGGATTTACTGATTTTCATTTTTAAATATCCTTAAAAAGTATTCCTTTATACCATCATTTTGGGATTTTTTATTTTTCTGGATAGTTTTGTACATATCTGGAAGCGAATTATAAAGTGTGTAGGCAATGTAGTTTAAAGATTTTATTCCATATTTTGTAGTGTGTGTTTGAGGAATGCGGATTTTATTGTTATTTCGAGTATTGTGGTTGTGGATGTCTTGATTGTAAAGTGGCTTGACGTTAGTGTGAGTTGATTGTTGAGTAATTTGTAGGATGGTGCTGGTGATTTCATACTTAGGAAGGATCGTGATTGGAAGGATACCGGAAACTGAGTAGATGTCCCTGACATGAGTGTCCCATGGAAGTCCAAAAACATTTCTGAGGGCTCGGTTTTGAACCACCTGCAGATCAGCAATCAAATTCTTCGAGGCAAAGCCCCAGATACAGCAGAGATAGGAAATGTGTGAATGTACCATGGCGTAATATACTGCAGTTAGTAACGGAATGGGTAGTTATCCTTGAAGTCTATATAGCACACCAGTTATGGGGGTAATTTTCTCCTTTACATGATTTATGTGGAGATCCCACGAGAGTTGAGAATCTACTATAAGGCCCAAATATTTTGTTGTCGTTTTCTTTTCGAGGCAGTTGTCACCAATTTTGATATCGAGGCTGGAATTTTTCTTGTTGCCGAATAGTAAATAATGCGTTTTTTTTACGTTAAGGGTCAGTTTATTTATTCTCAACCAGGTTGTGAGATGGGAAACATCGGCATTCATTTCCATTTCGAGTTCTGCTAGGTTTTTTTTGTTATAAAAAATAACAGTATCGTCCGCATAAAGTTGAAGAGTTCCTTTAATGCCCCACTTTGTTATGTCATTAACATATATTAGAAATAGCAACGGTCCAAGAATTGATCCCTGTGGCACTCCACATGTTATTTCACCCAATTCACTCATTTCTCCACCCAGTTCTACTGCCGAAAAGCGATTTGATAGGTAAGATCTGAAAAGTTCCAGAGGAGTACCAACAATACCCAAATGTTTCAGTTTTTCGATCAATACGTTATGGTCCACCGTGTCAAACGCCTTCTTTAGATCAATAAATATTGCCGCTGTAAAATCTCCATGGTCAATATGTTTCTGCAGATTTGATATGAAATCGAAAGCTGCACATTTAGTGTTAGATCGTCGTCTGAAACCGTATTGTTTTGAGGTGAGAATTTTGTTTTGTTCGAGATATTTCAATAGTCTTTCTTTGATGACACATTCAAAAATTTTTGGAGATAGCTGGAAGTATAGAGATTGGACGATAATTTTGGACATTTTTTTTACATTCGTCTTTATGTATAGGAATAATTTTTGCAACTTTTAGTTTGTCTGGAAAGATACCTTTTGACAGAGAGAGATTTATTAAGAATACGAGGTCATCCACCAGTTCCTCCTTGCAGTTTTTGAGAAGGAGAGAGGTTATACCATCGGAACCAGCTGCCGCTTTAGATTTGAGGTTGGATATGATCCGTAAGATTTCTGTTTTATTTGTCCTGATCATGTTAAAAGATTGTTTTGCTTGAGGTGCCGTGTAGATGGTATTTAAATCAGTTTTTGAAGTTTTTATGACTGATGCTAGACTCTCCCCAACTGAGAGAAAATATGTGTTGAAAGCGGTTGCAATCTCCTTTGGTTCTTTTACTTCTTCGTCATTTATGACTAGCAATTTACAAGCTATTGTTGGGTTTCGGGAGCTATTTGATATAATGGAGTTAATTGTTTTCCATGTTCGTTGTGGCTTATTCATGTTTTCATTAAGCAAATTCGTATAATACTTAGTTTTAATATATCTTCTATAGTTGGTGACAGTATTACGAGCTTTATTTTTTTCTGTTGTCAAAGGAATACTTCCTTGATTTCGTTTCCAAAGTTTAAATATGCTATTTCGTTTTTTAATCAGCCTATCAAGTTCTGCATCAAACCATGGAGTATTGTTAGGTCTTTTGTCTCCTATATTAGTTTTAGTTTTGTTTTACACGAATTCATAACATTTTGGAGATAGTCAGCGAAGTTATTATAATTTTTGTTTACATCGTCAGACGAATGGGTAAATTTACAAGTTTTAAGTGTGTTATTTAATTTTTGATAATTTATTTTGTAAGCATTTGATAGGTTTCTTGCGGATCTGTTATTGGGGAGGTTTTTAGGGAATTTTCATAATCCAATATAAGTATATTATGGTCACTAAGGGGATCATCAATATTTGAGATTTTTCCGGAACTATTTGTCCTATTTGTAATTATGTGGTCTATTAGCGAGCTGGTGTTGTTAGTTACTCTTGTGGGAAATATTGTGTTACATACATAAAAGTTATACGATTTCAAGGTGTGAATATATTTCCGTGCAATATCAGTGTCTTTTGAAATATCGATATTGAAATCTCCAATAAGTAATGTGTCTTGTTTGTTTTTATTTAATATTATTTCTAAAGAGTCAAAGAAGTCTGTTATATTTGAGTTCGGCTTACGGTAAAAAACATACAGATTTAGAGGTTTAATATTTTTGCCGTAATCCTAATTCCTAGAAAGGTATTTTCACTGCCGCATTCTTCGATTTTTTTATTGTCGAGTGTATTATGCATGTAAATGGCGACTCCTCCTCCTCTGTCCATCTCACGGGAAGCAAAATTTCCAGAGTAGTCGGCAATATTGAAAAAAGTTTCCTCTCCTTTACGTAGCCAGGTTTCCGTGATTACGAGAATATGAACTGTTTCTGAAATGTTTTTTAGAGTTTCTTCAATTTCGTCAATTTTGTTTCTAATGCTTCTAGCATTCATGTACATAATACGCATACAGGAGCTTTTAGTGATGTATTCTTGTATATTGAAACATTTTTTTTCCTTGAAGTTGCCTTTAGCAGTGTCCCACGTAGTCTATCCTTTCTCTGAAGCGCTCATCCATCAGCTTCCAGAGTGGGCAATCCGGATTTGTTGCCCGGTGGGTTCTTGAAACTCCGGTGCAATTTGAGCACGTTGGTTCTTTCGCCTTGTTGGGACATGTGTCATATTTATGACTTTCTCCACAGTGAAAGCAAGTTATCTTCTCTAATTATATTAAGTCTATCCTCAATGTAAAAAAACTGTACTACTGTTTTTTTATTTCTCAATTTGTTTAATATTGGCTGATATTTTGATATTTTTATAATATTATTTAAATCGGTATTAAGTAATTGGAGTCTAGTATCACTATAACAAAACTGTTATGCTGTTTTCATATTTAAAAAAAAAAAATTCCAACTTATGTATATTAATCACAATATGCATGCACCTATTATATTATTCTAATTTTGAGCTACATTTGTATGATGTTTGTTATTTATTGTTGTATTATATTATAATTTTATCGTTGAACTAAACTCCTGGTGACAAGCTACTTGCAGTGGCTTAGCGGGTACGAGTTCCCATTGCATGTAATTAATATTATACAATTAAAAACATTGTTTTTGTTTAAACTATTCATGTTTTCTATAGTATATTTAGCAGACAACATCATTGACTGTAGAGTTTCTACCAACGCAAACCACTTCTTTCTCTAATGTTACGGCGTACAGCTGTTTTATTTATATTTTTTTAATACTGAGTGCTCAAAAATGAATGAAAAATCCTGGAAAACCTGCAAACTTATTTGTAATAATATTTCACAGAAGGTTAATCACAATTACTTCAACGATTCGTATCTTGCCGTCACCAGATTATATGAAGGTCGTATTATGTAAATAATTAAAACGGTGAATTAGGGAAAATATTGTTTTAAGCACGATATTGGGCGCAAGCGGGGCGCAAGGCCAATGCGTAAGCAACCACAGCGCGGCGGCAAAAAATACGGATCTAGTTAAATTTTACTACTTCTTGATTATATTTACCTGATAAGTTAGGTTAGGTTTATTATTTTTTTCAATTTGGATTAAGCCATGCTAAGACGCAATGCGTGCCTTTTGATCCTAACAGGCAATTGCTTATAGTGGTCGGTACTATGGTTGAATAATATTTCAACGAAATCTTTTAACACAGGAAACTGAAATAATTTCTAAAAGTTATTAATTCTATCAATTTGTAATTTATTTACTATTTTATACTCCCATGGAGGCTTAACATTATGTAAAGTGGTTACATTTTTCAAACATGTGTTATAAAACAAATATTTACTTAGATACAAGTGTTACTACTAAAACAGTGGTCGCATAGAATAATAATTAGTTACAATCATTATTATTACAATGGTTTACAAATGAGATTTTTATTTTATTAAAAAGTTTAAAATGCATTTTGCCTTGTACTGCCAAGATTAAAGAAACTCATATTGGATCTCACGCAGAACCTGCAGTCTACTTTTTAGAAATAACTAACTAACTAACTAACCATCACGCCGTTTCCCCGCAGGGGTAGGCAGAGAGGACGGACCGCCAAACAACTCGATCTTGGCATACACTTCTTGCTTCATTCACATTCATACAACCTCATACATTCTCTTCTGTTATTCCGACTTCTGACATGGCCCGACTCGAGTATTTGATTCACTTGATCGTGCCATGTCTTCCTCGGGCGTCCCCGGGCTCTTCTTCCATTCGCATTCATATATTCTCCTTACACTCCTTTCTTCGTTCATTCGCTCTACATGCCCAAACCATCTAAGCGTCCCTTTCTTAATCTTGCTCACTACGCTTACATCAGCCTTGCATTCTTTACGAATCTCAACATTTTTCACTCGATCATACATGGTTTTACCACACATTCGTCTCAGAGATCTCATTTCTACAGCATTCAGTCTACTTTCATCCTTCCTCTGCCAGTTCCATGCCTCACTGCCATACATCAAGGTTGGTATCAGCACTCCATTGTGGACTGCTAGCTTCGCTTCCTTGGACAACTTTTTGTTTGCGCCAACCGCGTTCAGTCCTCCGTTAATGGAGTTTCCAGGAGAAACAAACGTACTTAATAATTAAAATACATAATTAACATTCACAGTACATTAACAACATTTAGAACACATAATTTGCATTTGTGATAAAGACATATCACTGGTACATTAGAATATAAGTGTACAGAGACACTTATTATAAAGAAACACATCACTGGTGCATTATATACTCGTATTGATACTTGTCACAGAGACACATCGCAGCGTTAATCCTTAAGGTATTCTTTCAAATAATATAGTTTAAGCATCTTACTTTGAGACCTTTCACATTGGCTTGCATACTTAATATTGTTAGGTAATTTATTGTATTGTGTGTAGGTTATATATTTTAAACATAAAAAAATACCATACAATTACTAGAAACAATATTTTAATGTGAAAAAATTGTTAATGGAGTTATAAACATTTAATTTGTCATGTTAAAATAATCATTATCACTGGCATAATCCAATGGAAAAAAAGGGTGTGTTTTAAACCACTTTATTAAATTTACATATTAATTGACCGGTTTCGGCTGATCTCAGCCTACCCCAGACCGGCGGTTTCTTGGAAAGAATATCGAAGACCTTCATTGTGAGGATAGAAAAGCCGTTTCATTTTAATTGACCAATAATTTCAAGAGACAGTCCCTTCCCTCGTCACATCTTAGTACTGTTAATATTTATTTAAGTTAATAAGTACCATATTCCTAAATGTGTTCATATTGTTTATAAAATGTTAATATATCTGCGGATTTATTTGATGTACTTTATTATTATTATTATTATTTATAAATATATGTATATATTATTTACCGTAAGCATAAAACGAAAAGTGACCATCAAAAGATCCCTGTTCGTTGGAAAACTAAGACTGGAGTCCTTTACAAACTCACAACTTCGCAAGTCAGGATATTTTTAGTAGGTATCTTTATATATAAAAATTAATGTTTGTCTGTCCTCGATTTCCAGTTTATTCTTATTAGTGACGGGAAAGTTGAAACGGAATCCAACATGTAAAACTGTTGCTATAACGTTATAAAATTATTATGAAATACATTGATCCCGCCATACTGTATTGAGGTTAGCCCATAGATATTCCAGTCTAGTTAGCAACAGATAACATATTCAAAAGAAGAAAGTTTGTTTGAGTAGAATTTTGTCAAAATGGAAAACACAAGTAGGCATCTACTTATGAAATTTGTCCTTAGATATGTTTTGAAAAAATAAATGTTTGTAATGAAATAAAATTTTCAAATTAATCTTGCTTTATTTCTTTGTTTAGAGAGAGTTATTAGTCGTCACAAGGCAATATTTGCGCTATCAAATTATGGCACCCAAACGATAAGTGAAAATTAACAACTTCATAACTTTATTCCGAAAAAAAAATTCGACCAAGACCGGGTACACTTCAGATAGTATATAATCGATTTAAAAATACAGACAGCTAATTACAAAAAGTATACATTAAAAAACAAAAAATTTAAGTGGGGAGAACCGCCATTATAGTTTTAAAATGTGGGGATAGAAATAAAACGTAATATTTGGCTAAAGAAAGGTTCGCCAAAAATTTGGGGCTTTTGAAAAGTCGTTTTTTTTCTTTAAAATACGAATGAATGAACGATTTAATCAAATTTACATTGGAACGCAGATTTAAATTGTATAATAAGGAATCGTTATTTTTCTAATAGTCTTTTATACAGAAAACGCGTGTTATGTTTTAAAAAAATCTAGCCATTGACCTTGAGCTTCTTCCCCCTTCGGTTTTCCAGCAGGAGCGACATCAAGCGTGTAAAAACTTATAGTGCACCCTATAGTATAACATGATGTAACATGCATACCACATGGTAGAACAGACGTGATGTACAATACCAAACGGCTTCCAAACACTAAAAATACATTTTCGATTCCAGCGAACAGAGCCCAAGGTAAATAAAGTGTGTTATTCTTTGGCTCGTTGCGTGTTCGCATTATAATTTATGTATTCGTAACATTTATTTTTTTTATGTCAATAATGTCAACGATGAAACGATTATTTGTGAAATGGAACATAGCCTGCACGGGGGTATTATTTTGCGGTAAACATTTTCTTCAGGTTTTCCGCTTCGAAGACGGTCAGTAACCCTTGTAATTGTTACGTATGTTATAAAATCGTGTAATTTTCATTGCTTATACTTTTCTACCACGTGAAAATGTACTTACTCAACTGAACATTGGGTAACGCGATTGTTATGACTGATCACATCGAAAAACTTTATAAACATTGTTTTTTTAAGGCTTTTACCTGATTTATTAATTAAAATATCTAACAATCAATACCGTTTTTCTATAAATTGTGGTACGTAAAGTGGTCCAACTGAATAAATGTGTTATTTTTGTATTATTGGTGAAATCTAGTTTTTGAAGTTTTAAAAAAGTTTTTCCCAATCACAGGGATGCTAAAATTGGGAAAATCTTTTTTAAATCCCTGGGATTGTACAACCCCCCCTAGGTCAGAAATACACATTAAAACCCTGTGATGTCACAACCCTCCCCTAGGTCTGAAATACACATTAAAGCAATTTGTTTGAATCCAGTACGTAAGTGAATTATTTTAATCATTGTGATTATAGGTTCCGTAGGATTGCAAACAAATAATTATAAGGTCTCTATTTAATAATTTCAAATAGTAGCCCAGAAGTCAAAAGACGCCTCAAACAACATTCAAATTGTGACAGGAAAAAGAAATAGTGAAATAATTATGCTTTAAATCCCTTTAAGAACTAACACTGGCGACATCTTCTACAAACTTTACTTTTTTTTTTTTTTTTACAGTAACTCCACACAGGAGACCAAGGAGGAAATAATTTCCCTCAATGCCTATATCATCTTTGGGGATGCTGTGTGGAGGATCTTTTAGAGGATAGGAAGGAGTGAACTCGGGTCTTGAAGAGACCCATGTTATAGGATGGAGGAAACACAGAGGCCGGCAGATCATTCCACAGCCGAGCTGTTGAACACAAGAACGAGTCGTAGAAGCGACCCGTTCTCATGTGAAAATGTCAACCGTGTGCAAATGTTGGGCGCGCGTTTGGCGTGTTTCCCGACTATGCACCGGTGCCGAAGGGATCAATGACGCTAGTTTCTCGGATCATCTTCCATTAAAATACCGGTAGAACAAGGACAGCATTCCCACCCGACGTCTGTGCTCCAAAGATTGCAACCCATTTGTTAAGATAGGCGAATCTATCAAACGGACTGCCCGTTTCTGCACAGAGTCAAGGTTTTTTTCAGATATTTTGGGACTCCCGACCAGAGGTGGCTGCCAAATTCTACAATGGGGCGAACTTGCGATTTGTACAGGGTCAGCAGTTGTGTACTATTAAAGTATCTGCGGGCTCTGTACAATACGCCCAGCTTCTGAGAGGCTAACTTTACTCGGGTTTCGATGGAGCCCCCATACCTGAGCTGGTCACTTAAGGTTACACCAAGCATATCAATGGAGGGCTTGTTGGGAAGATTGCTCCATTAAAGGAGACTAGATTGTCATTTCAATCCCTTTTAGACGTAATCAGACATGATTGGGTCTTTGAAACATTAAATTCGACGAGGTTATTCTTACCCCAAGAGGAGACCCTCTCAAGGTAACCGTCCATTCTCTGTTTCAAAGCCCTCCGAGCCGTTGGAGTTTGTGTGCCCTTTGGGGGCTTGTCAAACAAAAAGCAATCATGGACTGTACTGTCATCCGCGTAACAATGAATTGGTGCACATGTCAAGAGGTCATTGATGTGCAACAAAAACAATGTCGGAGATAGAACCGATCCTTGTGGGACGCCAGCATTTATTGAATGCGAGGAAGAGATGAAACCATCAGCAACCGTCTGAATCGATCTCTCCTTCAAAAAGTCGGCAATCCACGTACACAAGGAAACGGGAAGTCCGTAAGAAGGCAGTTTGTCGACAAGTCCTCGGTGCCAAACACGGTCAAAGGCCTTAGAAATTACATTATGTCAATAAAACTATTATACTCCAAACCAATACAACTTTACATTCATAAATACAGAAAAAAAATAAAAAACAACAATCACACATATTAGAAACAGTAAATCTCAGAGTCAAAAACACATACAACAAGAAACCACAAACACAATATTTCGATAAAAACACTTATTATACTATGGTACCAAACTTCCCACTGTCCTATAAAAATCACAACAACCATGATAAATTTAAAAATCAAATAAAACATTGGATACATTATTGTGCAATACAACCATCACGCCGTTTCCCCGCAGGGGTAGGCAGAGAGGACGGACCGCCAAACAACTCGATATTGGCATACACTTCTTGCTTCATTCACATTCATACATCGTCTCATACATTCTGTTCTATTATTCCGACTTCTGACATGGCCCGATACAAGTATTTTATTCACTTGGCCGTGCCATGTCTTCCTCGAGCGTCTACGGCTTCTTCTTCCATTCACATTCGTGTCATACATTCTTCTTACACTCCTTTCTTCATTCGTTCGCTCCACATGTCCAAACCATCTAAGAGTCCCTTTCTTAATCTTACTCATTACGCTTACATCAGCCTTGCATTCTTTACGAATTTCAATATTTTTCACACGATCGTACATGGTTTTACCACACATTCGTCTCAGAGATCTCATTTCTACGGCATTCAGTTTACTTTCATCCTTCTTCTGCCAATTCCATGCCTCACTGCCATACATCAGGGTTGGTATCAGCACTCCATTGTGGACTGCTAGCTTCGCTTCTTTGGACAACTTTTTGTTAGCGCCAACTGCGTTCAGTCCTCCGTTAATGGAGTTTCCTGCATTCACCCTTCTTTCAATATCCCTAGCAGTCTTTCCATCTCTTGTAAACATACTTCCCAAATACACAAACTCATCGACCTGCTCCAAGTATTCATCATTCACAACTATATTGCACACTGTTTTCGTACTCTCTCTTTCAAACACCATGACTTTAGACTTACTTACATTCATCATTAGCTCGTTCTTCATGCATACTTCATTCATCCTAAATAAAAGGGACTGTAAATCTTCCATACTGTTAGCAATCATCACCGCATCATCCGCATACAACAGGCAACATACTTTCAGATTACTCATTTTCGCGCCCAAGCCCACCTCTTTCAATTCTTGCATACAATTATCCATGTATAGATTGAATAACCACGGTGATATTACCCATCCTTGCTTAATATCTTTTGTGATGTCAAACCACTCCGTAAAATCACCGTTTACCCCAACACATGCAACGCTTTCCTCGTACAGAGACGCGATTGCCTGTATGAGATTCGTATTCACTCCATACTTGGACAATACCTTCCATATTTTTTTCAACTCGGTCGTACGCTTTTTGTAGATCTACAAAGGCACAGAAGAGTTTCTGGTTTTTTGCCAGAAACTTCTCTGTTAGCATACGCAACGAGAAAATCTGATCCATACACACCCTTCCGCATATAAATGCACCTTGCACATCCCATATATTATCTTTTGTTTTCGTTTGTACCCGTTCAATCAATATCCTACCATACAGCTTTCCAACTGAACTTAGCAGGCTAATAGCCCTGTAATTTCCACATTCCATACGTGACCCTTTACCTTTGTATAGAGGCATGATCACAGCCCTCCTCCAATCTAATGGCGTGTAACCCTCCTCTAAATACTGGTTAAAAAGCTTGCATGATCATGTGAGAATTATACGGCTATCTCCTTTAAAGTATTCAGCAGCAATATTGTCGAAACCAACAGAATTACCATTCTTCATACATTCAATCGCTCTTTTTATTTCATCATGCTGATTTAAGTATCATTCACGCCATCGTCATTCATAACTGGGACCACTTTCAGTCGGGTTGCTTTCAAAAACCTCTTCAAAGTATTTCATCCATCTCACTTTTATTTCCTTCTCATTCGTTAACATTTTTCCATCTTTTGATTTTATTACTTTCATACATCCGCTTTCTGGACCATTTCGGGACTTTTTGACCTTCTTCCAAAACAGTTTAATATTTTCTTGGAAGTGTTTTATCATTTTGATTCCTTCTTCCTCTTCCAGAGGTTTCTTTTAAACGTTTGAATTAAAAATATAATGAAAGTAAAATGTTAACTAGAGTTTTGATAATGCTGCAAAAGCACGTTGCTCGTTTCGGGCATTTGGTATTTGACATCTTTCGTCTTGAAGAAACAAGAAAAAAACTAAAGCTAATGATATGAAAAATGTGTTAGGTTCTCTTCTGTTTTATTTAAAACATATAAAAACTTGTTTTGGAATTCGAAAACGGAAATGAATCTTTCTCATTCAATATTTGAATCGCGTAAAATAGATCATAAACTAATAATGAAATTAAATATTTCGGAGACGTTTGTTCACCCTGTTGATTCTTTTTATAACTAGTCCTCTGCTGAGGGGAACTTAATCAAAATCTGTTAGTATTATGACGGCGTTGGTTCTGAGCATTATTCCGATGCCTTGATCGAGCGGTACGTTTTTCTTTTACAATAGAAGCAATATATTGTGATTAATTTCTCGTATTAAGAGTTGATTGACCTGATCGTGCCATACTACTTATTTTATCCACTTATGTATTCTCCTTACACTTCGTTCATCATCCATCCGCTGTACGTGCCAAAACTATACAATCATCCCACTCCACTGGGATTCCTTACTAACTATGCTTACACCGGACTTGCATTCCATTTGAATTTCTTCATTTGTTATTTGGTCATTCATGGCTACACCGTACACACCAAGCATACCCCAAAAACATTATTTATTTATTTACTTGATCATACGCCCATCTGGGATTTTAAATAGATTTCAGAACATAATATAAAGAACTATCGAAAATTACAAATACATAGAGATTTTAAACCATGAAGTAATGAACAATTTTTTTAAACGTTTAATAACAGTGACATAAACTAGAAAACCTAAACAATATTATAACACAAATCATTATCGCTACATTATCCAAGCTACAATATTAAATACTGTAGTATTCATCAAAGTGCTGGTATAGATGATGTTTTTTCTGTATAGAGTCAGAAAATACATCAACAACACCTCCAAACCTGTTGATCAGATCATGCATCCTACTGGTTAGGGAATGGGACTGATAGTTGGTTATTAAAGTGTTGCAGAAAAAATGTTACAGTTTGTCTTGTATTCGTCGTCGGTACATTTAATTTAATATTGGTGAGGATGGCAGGGCTGTTAATTAGGTTGTTATTGATTCTATAGAACATAACCAAGCCTGACACAATTCTCCTGTCAGATAGCGTAATCAGATGCAATCGATTCTTTATATACATATATATTTGTACAGGGCCCTTGAGGTGATTTTTCACAAAAAAAGCGCTACACAAATCATACAATTATTATTATTATTATTATTATATCTGGTCAATAAGAACAGTTATTGAAAAGCCAATTATTTTCGCTTGACCTTAGATTATGGTACAAACCCATCAAATCGAGTACGCCGAAATAATAACTTCATATATTTTTCATTCGTTATTCTTATTCAGCAAGTTCTAGCAAAGATCTGGTGATGGATTTCCAGATTAACAGCATGATTAAGCACGCGCGTCGCTGACTCGATTAAAGTTTGCAAGACCGTTATTTAAACATTAAAATTCCTACACAAGAAAAGTGTAGGAAAGACTTTGGTCTTATTTGGATTTTAAAAATAATTAATTGTGTTATTAATAAATGAATTAAATAATATACCTTCTATTCACCACTTTATTAATATATACATATCAACATGTTTCGAAAGCGATGCTGTCCTCAACAGGAATATTATTAGTATTCTGTATATTCCTTATGTAAATGAATTAAGAATTATTTTGTAAGTGTTATAGTATAATTAATAATCTGATGTATTTTTTTTTTTAAATAGCTATATGTTGAATTTATTTTCATATTAATATAAATAATAAAAAATTGTTATTCAATGTTTTGTAATTTTTGTTGCCAGTCTGAATGATTTTTGTCGGACTACAAAATTAGAACTCTAACATTATCATTTAGAATGTCTAAAATCAAGTCTTTGTTCAAGCTTTGACTTGAATGTTCTCTCAAATGTATTTTTGTCTTTTTGACATTGCTTCATTTTTGAATTATGCATTTGCATTATTTTTCTGCAGCTCTTGTTTACTTTCTTTCGTGTTATGTATTCTGTGTAATTGGACATTTTCAGGTTTTACCTAACAAAAATATTTTCTTTAATAGTTTTTAGGATAATATACCGTGTTATTTTTACAATGTTTTATTTATTTGTCGAAATAAATTACAATAATGACGACATTTTTATTTTATTTTTAAATGTACGATTAAACTTTCTAAACCGATTTAAAATGTGCCATTTTTGATTTGTAATACAACATGATCGTTTTGGTTGGAAATATGGACTTGTTGACGTCACGCCAAACAATGTCGGTGACTGCGGCCTTACCAGCCAGTTGCGATAACTACACCATAATGACGTTTCAGTCAGTTCGAATCATTTCGGAATGTGTAATCTTAGTACATTTTTAAAATTAATAATTAAGGATGAGAATATTAAGATAACACACTTTTAACACATTATCAGAATCAGAAATACAAAACTAATATCCTTAATACATTTTTAACGGTCTTCATAGTTTGTGAAGATTCCTTATTATCTTCCATCTTTATGTTAGATTCGTGTTATTTGTATATTTTAAATCGGTAAAATTTATTTTCATATAAAGTTTTCCAATTTGTGTCAATATTTTAGAGTTCATGAATTTCATGCTACATTTATGTAGGTAGCCTAATTAATTACCAAATAAATAGTTTGTTAACAGAAGTTTTCAGCACCTAACGGTTTTTTTACATTAAGTCCGCGCAGGAGGCACCGAGGAAAAATATTTTCTTCTTACCCTATGCCATTTTAGGGATGCTGTCTTTTTAAGGAAAGGTAGGAGAGGAAGTAGAAGCAAGGAAAAAATATGAGAGTCAGGTAGAAATCTGGGGGCCAATGTGTCCAGGAGTTACGGATATATTAATCTATCCCTACTACTCCGATGCAAGGCAATGAATGGAGTCCTGCTGAAGAGATCGAGGGGTCTTCCTCAACCGGTCTCTCCCGATCCGGTTCAACACGCAATTTGTGAACAGACAATTCGCTTCCAAGATTTAGACAAACCTCCCCCCATAAACCCGGGCACCCCTGCTAAGTCACCAAACGTAGCAAGCCACTCGGTTTAACCTATGGCAGAGGTTGAAAGCAGAATTGTTGAGACCGTTGTATTTATTTACCAATTTTTTTAACGTATGGTTAATCTAACAAGGGCATATACTAGAAAAAAGTTTTATTTTAAATACACAAGTATGTAGCAAGATCTCTCTCGTTTGTAATCGTTTGATGATTTTCACTCCCTCTGATAAGGTTAAGAATAAGTAGAACAGAGCGAGTCGAGGAGAGAGTAGGTACAGGGTAGAGTAGGATTAAAGGGGTGATAGTCATAGCCGAGGTGCCCCATCTCACCTGTCATCTTCAGGGGTGTGGAGGGCAGAATAGGATGAGTCTGTTTAGCGTGATCTTGCATTGTCATCAATCTCATCTCCGCCTAATGAGTCGCGCAAGCGTGTATGATTTTGATAACGGAAACGATGACAGTCTGTCTCTTTGACTTTGAATATGGTGGGGGTTCGGATACAGGATGTTCCGTACCATGTGGTGAATTTCAACAAATATTTGAAAAACTTGCTTTGTAAATGTGAATATATAGTAATATTATTTACAATTATACTATGTCATGACACGTGGTTCTTAACTTATATTGAATAGGTGAATCACCAATATCTAATACGTACGAGTACTAATAATAATAATATCTTTATTGTAATTAATTTAACTTTATCTAAAATACATGTATAATGTAACTGATACCAGGTATACCCACGCACTGGCCTTGCCTATGTGGAATTTATGAATTACATACATTGCACATAGGTTTATGTAGATTAGTTCAGATGTAATTATAATTTTATGTTAAAAAATGTTTATAACCGATGTATTTTGTTTGTGTGAATGTATGTATTAAAAAAATAATTATTAAATTAATAAAATAATTTTTAAAAATGTAATACTGTAAGTAGACAGTGGTTTATAAAGTAGAAAAGTAAAATAGAAAATAATACAATAACAGTGAGTAATATGAAAAGAACAGAATTGCATAGTAATAAGTTGAAATTTCATATAACCCGCCTCACTAGACACCTGGCACCTGGCACCAGGCTAGCCTGTGTTGAGCCAGTCATTTTGTATATAATTTTATAATACCTATGAATATAAACTTATATTAAGATGTTCTCTGTAAATGGTTAAATCAATAACTTCGAATTCGGGTGAGTGCGCCGGTAAATAAACTATCATTACTTTCAATCTAATTTTTTGCACTGTTAAATTTTTTTTGTGAATCAGATTTTTTGATGCTAACTGGAAGAATGTTCAAAATTCTTATCGCAAAGTACCTAAAATTCCGTTGCTCAAGCGTACAATGAGTTAGAGGAATTTGGAGTAAATCTTTGTTATTATTTCTAGTAATGCGAGTGTTTAGTTTTGTTTTCACGGTATGTAAGTCTGTTTGTATAAATTATTTATACATCAAAGGTCAACTTTGTAAAGTAGAGTTTAGAGATTCAATTGGTTCAAGGACGCTTTACGTTGATTATTGTTAAAGGTATTTAAATGTTTTTTAATTAATTTTACAATAAAGTTCAGTTTTTGATCTCAGGCTAAAAGGTAGATCTCCCCAGCTTGTCTTCAAATATATTAGGATTCAATATGTACGAATTGCTGTTATCTGTTTTTTTGATGTACCGGACTTGTCGACTGCGTGGTTTGCCTGAGTTAGCTTGTCCCTCACGCAGAGATCAGTCAAGAACATCGATGTATGAACTGCCTCGGTCGATGGTCAAGAACGATGGTTATTATTGTAATACCTAGCGGACCCTACATTACATTTTCATTTGATATTGTGTACGTTATATTTTTGAAATCGGTAAGTTTCACAAATAATGTTATATTAATGAAATTAATTGATAAAGTTGTTCCCTACTTGCTTCGCTAGCTTGGGCCGTGTTATAGCAACTAGTCCATTTACACCGGCTTATTATTTGTTGGCAGTTGAGCGCAATCGAACAGAAGATTTGCTTTATTCTATGATTATCCTTTATTGTTAATATGAGTATTGCCATTGAAATAACCCCCTTTATGATGCTCCATCTTCCCCATGATTTTACAATCAAAACGTAGGTATTTATCATCATTAAATACCAAACAACTTTATCTTTTAGTTTTTTAAATATAAATATTGCAATATTCGCGATTTTGGCTTAGATTTATATATAAAATTTAATAAAAATCAATATTAATAATGTGATGATTAATTTCTGCAAGTATTTTCAGTTTTTATTATTGTAACTGCTGTTTCACATTGGGATGACTTATTTATACCATTTTATTAATTCCCCAACCTCATGCTAATTTGTACAGGTTTTAAAAATAATAATTTCCTATCGGTAAAACCGATTTAGTTAGACAATAATTAAAATTCTCTACTCTGTTATTTTTTTATATTTATGATTTGTTTTCCCTTATTTAAATAACAATGTTTTCTTAATTGATTTATTTAAATATGTTGTATTGTTTTGATAATGTGATCATACCAATTTTATGTGGTGTTTCTCAGGGTAGTATTCTAGGTCCAATTTTATTTTTATTGTATATTAATGACCTTTGTAAATTATCATTCTTGTGTTCTTCAGTTGTATTTGCAGATGATACTGTTTTGGTGTTTGCTGGTGATACTTAGGATGAAACTTATGCTAAGTGTGAGTGAGGATTAAAGACTGTTAAAAAGTGGCTTGATTAAAACCTTTTAAATTTAAACACACAAAAAACTAAATATATTACTCTAAGCATTGCCTCCGTAAGTCAACCCTCTGTGGACCGTTCCTTAACAATGCATTGTTGTACACACAAGTGCAATTGTCAATCTTTGGAAAGAGTAGACAATATTAAATATCTTGGCTTAATTATTGATAAATATTTAATATGGAACAATCATATTGCTGTATTAACAAACAAAATAATAAAACAAGCCTATATATTCAAGGCTCTAAGAAATATGTTGAACCAAGTTACACTAAAGACTGTATATTATGTTCTTATTCAATCTCTTCTTTCATAAAACATCGTATGTTGGGGTTCATGTTACAAGACTACCCTAGAGTCCTTAAATGTTGCTCAAAAATTAATTTCAAAAATAATGTACAAGAAATGTTTTTTTTATATTCATCACACTTATTATACAGTGAAAGTAAAATTACGACAGTAAGGCAATTGTACATAATACAACCTCTCTGTAATTTTTTTTAACAATATTGATACTGCTATAAGGTCACAACAAGTGCATAATACTAGAATGGGTTCTTCTCTAATGTATAAGCCGGCAAGTAACAAAACATCATTTGGACAAAGGAGCTTTTCTTGCTTAGATGGTTTGGGCATGTAGAGCGAATGAACGAAGAAAGGAGTGTAAGAAGAATGTATGACGCGAATTTGAATGGAAGAAGAAGCCGGGGACGCCCGAGGAAGACATGGCACGATCAAGTGAATCAAATACTTGAGTCGGGCCATGTTAGAATCGGAATAACAGAAGAGAATGTATGAGACGTTGTATGAATGTGAATGAAGCAAGAAGTGTATGCCAAGATCGAGTTGTTTGGCGGTCCGTCCTCTCTGCCTACCCCTGCGGAGAAACGGCGTGAAGTTAGTTAGTTAGTAAAGAACACGATTATGTCCGGTGCCGTCCCAATGTATGGAAGAGCCGCTCATCTGGCGGTAAAGCCGCTCATCTCAACACCTAGTGAGATGGGTGGCTAATGTTATGTAAAGCCGCTCATCTCAACACAGGATTGTCCTAGTGAGATGGGTGGCTAATGTTATATAAAGCCGCTCATCTCAACACAGGATTGTCCTAGTGAGATGGGTGGCTAATGTTATGTAAAGCCGCTCATCTCAACACAGGATTGTCCTAGTGAGATGGGTGGCTAATGTTATGTAAAGCCGCTCATCTCAACACAGGATTGTCCTAGTGAGAAGGGTGGCTAATGTTATGTAAAGCCGCTCATCTCAACACAGGATTGTCCTAGTGAGATGGGTGGCTAATGTTATGTAAAGCCGCTCATCTCAACACAGGATTGTCCTAGTGAGATGGGTGGCTAATGTTATGTAAAGCCGCTCATCTCAACACAGGATTGTCTAGTGAGATGGGTGGCTAATGTTATGTAAAGCCGCTCATCTCAACACAGGATTGTCCTAGTGAGATGGGTGGCTAATGTTATGTAAAGCCGCTCATCTCAAAACAGGATTGTCCTAGTGAGAAGGGTGGGTAATGTTATGTAAAGCCGCTCATCTCAACACAGGATTGTCCTAGTGAGATGGGTGGCTAATGTTATGTAAAGCCGCTCATCTACAGGATTGTCCCTAATGTTATGTGCTCATCTCAACACAGGATTGTCCTAGTGAGAGGGTGGTAATGTTATGTAAAGCCGCTCATCTCAACACAGGACTGTCCTAGTGAGATGGGTGGCTAATGTTATGTAAAGCCGCTCATCTCAACACAGGACTGTCCTAGTGAGATGGGTGGCTATGTAAAGCCGCTCATCTAGATTGTCCTAGTGAGAAGGGTGGGTAATGTTATGTAAAGCCGCTCATCTCAACACAGGACTGTCCTAGTGAGATGGGTGGCTAATGTTATGTAAAGTCGCTCATCTCAACACAGGATTGTCCTAGTGAGATGGGTGGCTAATGTTATGTAAAGCCGCTCATCTCAACACAGGACTGTCCTAGTGAGATGGGTGGCTAATGTTATGTAAAGCCGCTCATCTCAAAACAGGATTGTCCTAGTGAGAAGGGTGGGTAATGTTATGTAAAGCCGCTCATCTCAACACAGGATTGTCCTAGTGAGAAGGGTGGGTAATGTTATGTAAAGCCGCTCATCTCAACACAGGATTGTCTTAGTGAGATGGGTGGCTAATGTTTTTGTTTGCATAATTAAATTTAAGAATAAATAAATAAATACCAAGAAGGGGTGCACATATAATTTCCTTACTTTATTAAATAATGTTGGCTTAGATCGTTCACGATATTGTCCTTTTTAAGTTTTTGAATTAGAATAAAAATAATAATCGCAATGAAATGGACGCAATGAAGTAATAATAAGATTACTTTGGGTAGTGTAGGTAATATGCTATACACCTACAACTGGAATAGGAATGGGAAGATCCGAAAATATGAAATGAATGTTAATAGAGGAAAAAACCCAAAAGGCCATGAATAAAGCACGGTCAAAGGAATTTTAAAAAATCCGCAAAGAAAGACAAACATTCGCAGGTTACAAATAATCTGACAATATTTGGAAATCTCCTACTGGCATTACATTAAGCGGAAGATTTGGTTGTGTCGTGATGGAGGACTTAGCCAGCCAAGGAATTGAACTCTCAAATACTTGAGTCGGATCATGTCAAGAGTCGGATTAACAGAAGATGTATGAGTCAAGGTTTGATTATTAGTACCTTAACATACATGTCAAAGGAGCATACTATACTCGTACATTAAACTACCTGCTCATGATGTCGTTTAGCGACACATTCACTCCACAGTCATAAGAGTATATTATAAAGCAGCCATATCTCGCAGATAAACCAGAATTCATGATTTTTCCAGAGTAGCTTCCTGGATATGATATTTCCGTCGTCGCTGAAACATCCGTTTACGGCTGTGGGTAGTACCGCGTATGTACCTACTGACTACTTATCTTATTCAAACATCCAGAGCAATCAGCCAAAGGAAATCATCCCTGTTAAACGTGACGGTAAATACACTGCTTTTAATTTGTACGTTGGCATATTAGAACAATGCTGCTTGTTTAATGTGTGTGTTTGCATATGGAAACATTGCCGTATGTTGAAGTATAAGTAAGTGAAGTGCTTTGACTAAATAATTAGCGTACGGGGAATTTCGTTAGGCGTTAAATCACAGCAAAAGTTATAGTGTTCATAGAACGTTAAAATGTTAAATGTTTGAGATTTTAAATGGATAGTCTAAAAATAACATAATAATAAATCGTCATTTTTGAAAACCCGTCCCAATTATAATTGAGTGGGAGCAATAAGTCATCACAATGTGGATTAACCCAGTTTGGCCTTGAACACAGAAATAGCCGTCACAATAAAAAAAACTAAAAATACTTGCAGAACTTCATAATAACATTATTATATATTAAAGTGCGTCTGTGCATTAGAGATGGCAGACGGTTTGTTAACAATGGATTGCGAATCAGACGAATCGCCCTCCTTTGGAGAGAATCAAGCAGGTTTATCAAGCATTAGGGATCTCCAGCCCAGAGGTGACTTCCAAATTCAACTGTTGGACATACTTGTGATTTGTATAGGATTAGCAGTTAGTCACTATTGAAGATTTTGCTAGCCTTATTATACTAGACACCCAGTTTCTTGGAAGCCAGATTTACTCGGGCTTCTATAGAGCCCTGATACTTGAGCTGGTCTAAAATACTCACCCCAAGCATTTCATTGTTGTTTTTATTGGGAGGGCGCTACCTTCAAAGTGCGCCAGGTACTCATCAAACCTCTCTTTTTTTCTGAGATCAGACATGGTTGGGTATTTATGGCTATATTTGACGGCCTCCATGGTCGAAGGGTAAGGCTCTCGAGTACGAATCCGATGGTCGCGGGTTTAAATCCCGGCGTGCGCAAGTAAATTTTATTAAATTAATTTGTGCTGTTTCACAATTAATTAATTTAAAAATAACATATACTATATTTCCGCGCGTTCCAGAGTGGAAAATACTCTCAGTATCGCCCTGCTGAAAGACCACCATTCAGAATTGAAACTTTGCTTGAAATGGCTTTTAGCCGTGCTTGGTGACCAGATCTGAATAGCCAGGTATTTCCTTACCATCCTCTTCCCCTTCTCCTTCCTCTCCCCAATACCTTCAGCCTCACAACATTCCTCAATTGGTGATGCCATAGCCTCACTGGCTCCAGACGGTTGGGAGAAGTTGGGACTCTCGTGGGGTATTTACATAAAAAAAAATTAATAAATTCACCATTAATTCCATGCAATGTTTTTCAGAATACCTTCGTAGTCAGAGGGTAAAATAATAATCTAATTATCATAATAACAAATAAAATGGGTTGTTGGCAGACATAACTTATTTAATTATACTATTTGTTCTACTAGCCGAAATAAAATTTTGCAAATATACCTTTATATTTCGTTATTGATACCCATATTAAATAAATCAACAATATAATCATATTATTTCTTAAATAAAGAATTCCAGTCAATAATGACGTTCAAAGTTAAAAACAAGTATATTTAGTTATTTTTCTAAAGTTACTTGAAAATAATTTTCAATGTTTCAATTTTTAAAAGCCCGCCAAAATGCTTTAAATCTCTGTCCGATCAGTTTTGATCAGTTTAGAGATAAGAATGCCAAATTTCAAAACGAGGATGAGCATACCGTACATAAATTTATATTCTATTCTAAGCAAATATTGAATACTGAACAACCATAAAAAATAAATTTATTAAATAATGTACTTTGTATTCACCACTTTATTAATATAAATATATCTACATGTTTCGAAAGCGATGCTTCAGATATCTGTATATTAATGAAGTGGTGAGTAGAAATTATATTTTTTTAATTATTTTTATTAATAATGACGCCACAAAGTTATAACCAATCGTCTGAAGAAATGATGACTACATTTTTTCAATATGAAACAAAATCGAAAAATAAAAATGTCCATCTTAATCCAAAAACAGAAGGCGCACGTGACGTCAGATGTTCCGAATGCAATGGTATCAACGTAGCAAGGTGTTTTGATTGGATGATTTTTTATTATCTTTTAAATAAAGATTAATAAATTTTAAGTGTAATTTTATATAACACAAGTTACGTATTCAGAAGCGGCGTTTGCTGAATGCATATTTTTAAAGTATATATGTTTTTCACTAGAGTTTCTTATTCAGAATACGGCAAACGAGAGTATAAAACTGTGATACCCTGTTAAGTAATCACAATAATAATCAAAATAGTATTCATAACAATAAGGTAAATAATTCTTTTGATATTATATTAAGTTAAATTAGTTTTCTACGTACAGATAATTTTCGTAAATTAGGATGACATCGAAGGCAATCATAATATTTGATACATTTCCTAATGATTCCCATTCTGAAATTAATTAATTTTAAGAATTTATTTTAAATTATTTTTATCACGAGTGAGTGAATAACATAACTTGGTTCCCACACCAGGTTGAGTTGTAGGCTTTCCACGGAAAGATCGTTCCACGTCATCGTGCCGTATACCAATAGGTCGTATATCGTATATTGGTTCGTATTATATGGAAGGCTGACTTGCATAATTAACGGGACCTTTTCATAAGAATGTATAAAATGTTGATAATGTAGTAATAATAATAATAATAATAATAATAGTAATAATAATAATAATAATAATAATAATAATAATAATAATAATAATAATAATAATAATAATAATAATAATAATAATAATAATAATAATAATAATAATAATAATAATAATAATACACACACACACACAATAATAATAATAATAATAATAATAATAATAATAATAATAATAATAATAATAATAATAATAATAATAATAATAATAATAATAATAATAATAATAATAATAATAATAATAATAATAACAATAATAACAATAATAATAATAATAATAATAATAATAATAATAATAATAATAATAATAATAATAATAATAATAATAATAATAATAATAATAATAATAATAATAATAATAATAATAATAATAATAATAATAATAATAATAATAATAATAATAATAATAATAATAATAATAATAATAGTAATGTGTGCGTTTTGTTGTATTCTTTTTTTATAACAAAATAATAAATATCAAACACGAGGATTTCATTTACAAAATATGTAATTACATAATATTAAGTTGATGTGCTTGATGAAAAATATAAATATAATTGTAAGGTTGGGTGTTTTAAGTGCAGTTCAGTGGTTTCGGTGTCAGTCCGTATTTGGAGTTAATATGTTTTTTTTATTTTTATGTTTTTATTTCAGATCTCCGTAACGTATCCAGTGTTTTCTTTGATTTCTAAATTTATTATGGTTTTTATGATTTTTAAAGGATAGTGTGATATCCAAATATATTTTTAAAAATTTATTATTTAAACACGTAAATAGTGAAGCTATCCGCATTGGTAGATTTTTTTACCAGTCTTCTTCTGTCTTCGAAAACACCACAAAACATTCATAACAACCTGCTGTGTTTTACTTTTCAAGAACGTATTCATTAAAGAATTCTTTTTTTCTAAATCGCTATAACATTTGAAGTTTAGTATTAGAAATTTGGAAAGCTGTCGATTGATCCCCGAGAAAAATTATTTAAATAAAATGTTTTTCACGAAGTATTCGTATTATTTTTTAGGTGAAATTATTAACGAGTAAGTGTGTGATTAATGTTAAATTTCCATTTCATCGTGAGCGAATTTTATAAGAACTGTGGGGGTTTATTTAATTTAACTGTTTTTTCCTTTTTTTTGCTTATTCTTACGACTAGAAATATCAAAAATGTTCTACGATTCGAAATAAAAGTACGTTCGCCACAATTCCACGGGAATATGATAAAATATATTCAACATTCTGGTCTTTTCAATTTTCGGTCTTTTTCGTTTTCATTCAGGACGTGTCAGAAATATATTTTTTATGAACGTGTTTTAGAATGATCGTCGATAACATCGATACGACCTATCACTGGGACGCCTGTATACTATATTTAACTCCTAACTAGTGACATGTGGGTACAATTCTTTTATGGCAGAAATATTTTTTTATTCCCTGCATATTATATTCTTAATATAAAATCAAACATTTTCTCAGCTTTAATTGATATAATTTCATCATGATTAATTAAGAGAATTTAGTTTAATATCAATATCAAGGCTACGATAACCTTTGCCTTTGCCATTTGTAATCTTTTTCAAAAGCACAAATGGTAATTACGTCATTTATTTACAAACACAATTATGTGAAATGGGTTGTAGGAATCATAAGAAGCAAATTACCCTACGTTAATATTTATTTTTTTAAATTTAGCAAAATAATACAATGGTCGTGAAACAATCGGAAAGAAATTAATTTTTGAAATTGGATTTCGGATAGTTTTTTCTTCTTCGTTTATGGTTTCACCCAAATATATACAAAAATATGAATTTCTAAAGATAGATAATTATACATCTTGTAATAAATCGTACAGAAAACTGATTGCTTCATTTGCTCTAAAGAGAAATTATTAGATTCAAAATAAAAAACTTTTTTTGTTGAAAATATCTTTCATGCATTAATAAAAAAACACTTTTTAACTCTATTCCACTTTTATTTTTGACCGTGACCGGTTTCAGCTGGTGACGGCTATTAATTGTACCAGTCAGAAGAAAGCTGTCACAGACTGAAATCGGTCACGGTCAAAAATAAAAGTGGAATAGAGTTGAAAAGTATCTTTTATTTAATCATTTTAATGGAATTCCACCTTGTATTAAAAGTTGCACAAATAGAAATTGCTTTCATGCATTCAACACTGTCAAACTTTATTTATTGCTACTGACTTTGAAAACCGTTCTTAAAGGAAGTTTACCAAAAGGTAAGATAACAAAGTTTCTGGTACTAACAGTGGTTAAATACAAATGTTTTATTTATAAATTTCCTCAAGTACATAATATATGTAATATTTAAGCTGTATTAGATTAAATGGTTAAAATTTTCTTCTTTCATGAACTTTTGGCTTACTTGAGTTGAGCACACTCTATTTCGTAATGAAGCCAGTAAAATATAATGCGTTAAGCTTCAAGCGGTCGCGCGGTGGCAACAAGCAGGCATGTCCCCTTAATAATAATAATAGTTGGATGACTTGTATAGCGCCGTTTTTGTGAAAAATCACCTCAAGGGCGCTGCTTCCCTGTTACGGGCTTGTCTTGCACATACGAGTATTCATCTATTCTGCCGGGCAAACTGAAAAAATATATTTAACTCTCTCACATCTACTCCCGCGCTATGCATAGGTTTTAAGGTATAATCTAGCGATAAACGCCTAATCGACTATATGCGCCTATTTAGCTTAGCTGCCTAACCAGAAGAAAGCAAATCAACCACTAGGAAAATATTGAGGGAGTCCTGCAAAATTACCTTACTTAAAATGGACCCAATGGAAAATTCTCACACCGCATCCTACACGAGGAACCTCTGCCGCAAGCACGCCATCTTGATTTGCAACGAGCAATATCGAAGATTTATTTATTAATTTACAGATTTACAGATTTTTTTTTTTTTTAAATAAAACATTTTATATAGCGTAAGTTTTCTGTTCTGTGTACTCTTTCATTTGTGTTTTGAATTCCATAAATTTTTAAATATAAAGGAATCGGTAACATGTATTTTTGCTAGAGTTTTAGTGTTTGTGAATTTCTCTGTTTTATATGATTTTTTAAGATTATTTTAATTATTAGTTTTTGTGCAGTGTAATTGGATTGTGTTTTTTAATACATACATTTTCATTGTGGTAAAAACATATTCTTTTATGTACATATATAACTGTATTTTTTAAATATTTAATTATATATACATCTGGACACATGTACATAAACTTACGTGTAATGTATATACCATAATGGAAAAAATCCCACATAGGCAAGGCCAGTGCGTGGGTATACCCGGTATCAGTTAGTGGCAGTATATTAGTATATTTGTATTAATACGTGGATGTTGAAGGTAAGTTAAATAAAAATAAGAAAAAGAAAAGAAAATGGGAAAATAAACAATTAAAGCAGGAAAAGGTTGATATCTTCGTTTTTCGGGAATAGTTTTTTTCTGGAAAATATATATTTTAGGCACTATAGACAATATTTTTTTCTTGTATCTAACAGTTCACCCTCATGGAATAATAAATAGATTACTAGAAAGTAGTATTCCATAATATTATAGCAAATTGAATTATGGATTGACAGAAAACAAAGAAAGTACAAGAAGGAAAAGTACAGCTAAAGATATTGGTCAATTTTAGTATTCTGTTTTTAAGCATATGATGATCATTTTAGGCCTCAGTGATGCCAAGGTATTTAAATGATATTTTGCTTTCAATAATATAAAGTAATAATAATAATAATAATATCTTTATTGTAATTAAATTTAACTATAACTAACAGACATGTATAATATAATAATGTAAGTGTACAGTGGTTTATAAAGTAAAATAAAAAAAATAATATAATAACAGTTACAGTTGAAGTTTCACATAACTCGACTCACTAGGCTAGCCCGTATTGAGGCAGTAATTTTGCAAATTATTTTATAATTTTAAAATACCTATGAATATACACTTATATTAAGCTTCGTAAATCGTTGAATCAATAATTTAGAATTTGGGTGAGTGCCCCGGTAAATGCCCTATCATTACTTTTAATCCAAATTTTTTCATTGTGTTTGAATATTTTTTTGTGAATCAGATTTTTTTATGCTAACCGGAAGAATGTTGAAAATTCTTACCGCAAGGTATCCAAAATTCTGTTGCCCAACGCTAGTATGAATTACAGTGATTTGGAGTAAATCTTTGTTGGCAGATTTATTTATATAAAAAAATTATTGGTTTCTAAAATATGATTGACTAACTAATTAATTAATTCAGAATAATTGTTATTAGTTAAACACCTCAGGTGTTCCTTAACTTTGATACTGAAATTTCTAGAAGTTTTTCCTATGTAAAAATTGTTGCAATCGTTAGAAATTAATTTATTTACCCCCGATTTATTTAAAATATTATCTTTATCTTTGTTATTTAAAAACTTTCCTAACACATATTTTATTTATTACTTCTGCCTATTTTTCAGTGTACATTGATTTTTTTAATAGTCGACAGTGATCAGATGAGGCTTTATTTAGGGTTGTTTTTGTTCTTTTTTTTTTTAATTTTATTAAGTAATTTTTATTTAATTAATCTGTGTTGTTTCACAATTAATTAATTTAAAAATAATATATAGTATATTTGCGCACGTTCCAGAGTGGAAGATACTCTCAGTATCGCCCTGGTGAAAGACCACCATTCAGAATTGAAACGTTGCTTGAAATGGCTTTTAGCCGTGTTTGGTGACCAGATCTGAATAGCCAGGTATTTCCCCACCTCCCTTTTCCCCTTCTCCTTCCCCTCCCCAATACCTTCAGCCTCACAATATTCCCCAATTGGTAATGCCATAGTCTCACTGGCTCCAGACGGTTGGGAGCAGTTTTGACTGTTGTGAGGTATTCATATAAAAAAAAAGCTTTAATATTTCGTTTGTCGATTAGGCTACCGGCGACCTCTTTTGTTATGAAACCCTGCGCGCCCGCTTGAGGGTTAAAAATAACAACTAGATACCTTCCTCTCCTCCCGTACATCAAAAGGCTTCCATGTTGGCGTTGGAATAAGGAAAGTTTTAAACTTTTGCGAAACATTACGAATGTTAGAAAAATCATGGTAAAAAGTTTAAAAAGCGATTTACACGTTGCTCACGTCCACATTGGAAACTTTTTCAAAGGAGTAAGTTTTTACAAATTAACCCTCCCGGCGTAGGTTTACCTACTTGCGTAGATACTGTTAAATCTTTGGAAAATAGACATATTCAATGTTTTATATCTGTTTAAAAAATATTTTATTAAAACACCGTAATTCTGTGTGCTATCAATAGTAAAAAAAACCCAACCAGTTCTGCCGATATCTAATAAACAAATGTCGACGACTACGACATTGTTTATTTGCTACTTAAACCATATATATGTATATATATATTTCAACAACTCTGGCCCACTTTGAAAACAGGCCATTTTGTAATAGGTCCTTAACTTTTTTTTTATTTTATCCCTCCATGCAGGTACTGCAGAATTATTCGAGTTCTACTGAGGATTTTCGATGTGATGACTTCTGAATCTGAACAGAGAGTGCGGGACTAACTCCTTGGACGATTAAAAAAATCTCCATAATAGTCTTAACATTCTCATTTTATCTTTTCCGTAAGCGCTTTGCCAATAAACTGTAAATAGGTACATGGATTCTAAGCGGCTTTACTTTAAGCGATGCTATTATAATTTATATTTATTTCTTTTGAAGGATACTGCCTCTTTGTGTTTTGTACTAATCCTTATCGGGACCTGAATACCTCCGATAATGTACTCAGCCCAGGTTAACTCATCCAGTGGTACATGGCTCACAGGTTGGAACTTCGGTTAGCTTGGGCAGCGTGACTCTATCATCTCAGGGAAGAGGTGGAAAGTTCATTACCGATCTGGGT
Organism: Halesus radiatus; assembly: GCA_022606495.2. NCBI lineage: Eukaryota > Metazoa > Arthropoda > Insecta > Trichoptera > Limnephilidae > Halesus > Halesus radiatus. The sequence goes on along the minus strand of JAHDVE020008624.1, from coordinate 42,365 downwards.
TATCATCACCACTTCAAATGAAATGACAATTAGGTTACATCAGATATATATATTGACTTGTTCACAAGGGGTGTACTTATCCACGGAATCTAATGGCTCAGTTAATTTTTTGGGTAACCTGGCGTAGTGATAACGTGAGTAACGTTGGCGGTTTTTTTGACGCTGTTGGAGGCAGTGGGCAGCGCCTATGCGCATTGGTGAGTGGGCCTTGTGATTTAATGGTAATCTGCACTCACTGCAACACTATTATTATGTTAATTTAGATTACTGTCACGACTCCACTGGCACGGGAGCGCGTCTTCGCGTCTTCGCACTCGACGAATTGCCGCCTTCTGGCGTGGGACTCGACTGACTTTGCCGCGGGGTGTTCGAAGGTACGTTCTTATTCGTTGTCCGTTGGCCTCGTTTCGGTCTTTAAGGCAACTTCTTTGAACTCGATTCTAGTTGTGTAGTGTAGCAGTTTTGGGTAGGGTGACCAATCTTGTTTTATCGAGACATAACAATGTATGGGACAGCAGAGTTGAATTATCCCAAAATATTATTTTTTCCCTAATTAAGGAGTTTATATTTATCTCTTCTCACATCTTTAAGGAGCTCCTTATCACCGTGCGCATATTTCATGTAGCCGTGGGATCGGAGTAATTAATGTTCGGTCCTATGACTCGTGTTATAAAAGTATCATTTATTCTTTTATTACTATAAATATAAACACAACTAGTCGACTTTCGTAGTCACTTTTTGTCATTGGAATATTCTTACCTGAAGCCAGTGTGGAGCTGCCGTGAGCGTCTAGTACAGACGATATTAGTTCATTTAAGTTTAAAAGGTAAGAAACTTAATTTTTAATATTTACTTACATTTACCCAAAATATTACAATTTTCCTTACATTTTATATCTCCATTGACGAAACTAAAATACAAAATTTTATTTAACCAAGTAAAATCATTGAACTGTTTTAGTGACATTATTTTGCATTCAAAATTTTTAATATGTTAGTTTGTTTGGCCATCGTATCACTATCGCGAGATTGGTAAATAAACACCTTTGTTTGTAACTAAATACTTCATAACCTTTTTTGCGTGCACCATACATGTTGTAAACACATTTGTTAGAGATATTTACTTGCTGATGATATGATATATTATGTTGTATACTTTTATGGAAATACTTTGCTTGTCTATCTAATAAAAAATAATATTCTACAGTTACGCTATTTTAACAGAATGTTTGAAGCTTGTGTTAAAATATACGGCAGTATCTTATGGGAAAATATGTGATATATAATAATGTACCCAATAACGTAATACAATTTTACACAAAACAAATTTTCATCACTCGGGCCTTTACAATTTCATTGGTTCATTTCGGGGTAAAATAAAAGTGATAAATCCACCGCTTCGCATCGTGCCCGCGGGCGAGCCACGGAGTGTGCGAAATTTTACGTCCACCCGGTTTCGGGAGGCACATTTTTTTGTATTACCCTGTATGGTTGCGCATACGCTAAACATAATGGCACGTGATACGGAAAATATATCATTTTGGGAAAAAGTTGAGTGGCGCCCATAAATTTGCCTCGAAATTCACCCAGACATGAATATTTCGGTGATGAATTCAGTCAGGACCCTTCACTTGTTTACGACGATTTGTTTTTTTACCCGCGCAACGATGGGTACCCAGCATACGTATACATCGTGAGGTGAACTCGCGTCAGTAGACTTCACGTGGGAATCGATACACGAGGAGACATGTAATACGGACGTCTCGGTGGAAAATAGGATAATTTCCAATTTATATGGCACAGCCAATTTGTTCGCTATCTTGAACAATCTGTCGGGTGGGAAAATGCCTCTGATTTCAGATCTTTCAAAATGATTTATGTTGTTTTCTTCTCCGTAAAATTCTATTTAATACAAGACGGCCTGCGTGGCTGAATTTTTACGATCCTCGACCAGGAATCCAGAGGTTGCGGTTTTAAATCTGGTTGTGCACAAAAAATGTATTTAATAACGTTCAACGCGTTGTGTTATTTTTAAATTTATTGGTTTTAAATAATATTTAGAACATTTACGTAGACTGGTAGAAAGGAAGCGGATAGACACTCTCGAAATTTGGTGGTGGAGGAAAATGCACCTACACATAGAGCGAAATCACGAGGCGTGAATTCAAACTAGAAACGTCCTTTGAAGAGCTTTAGCCGTCTTTGTTAACCAGATCTGTAACAATTTAAGAAAAATTATACAATCACCGCTTCTCAGTATGTTCACATTATCAAAACAATACAACACATTTAATTAATCAATTAAGAAAACATTGTCAGTTAAATACGAGTAAAAACACATTATAAATGTGAAAACTTCACAGATCTCAGAATTTTAATGGCTTTCTAACTAAATCGGTTTACCGATAATAAATCATTACCCATCCATTAAAATTTTAAAGGAGTGGGGGTCAATTAAATCATATAAATAAGTCGTTGCAATATGGATTAACCACAGTTTGAAAATGGCTTTAAACGCCGAAACAGCTGTCACAATAATAACAACTAAAAATACTTGCAGAACTTAATAAAAACATTATTAAATTCGATTTACATTAAATTTAAAAAAAAAAAAAACAAAATTATAATTTTAAAAATAAAAACAGTAACTTGGTTTACATCACTTTTATTTGGTATATATTTTTGCCGACCGGGTTTCGCCACTACCGTAGCTTCTTCAGGGCAGTATAATACTAAACTATGAACTACGATACACATGTGAAGTACAAAAACCTATGTATCTACAATAATTATGAGTACGTATGATTGCATTTTTTGTTAAAGAAATAAATTATTTAAAGATATCGGTCAGAATTAATGTCATGACAGAGTTTCATGCTGGATTCCAACTGATATTTTATTTAATAAAGATATCGGTCAGAATTAATGTCATGACAGAGTTTCATGCCGGATTCCAACTGATATTTTATTTACTAAAGATATCGGTCAGAATTAATGTCATGACAGAGTTTCATGCCGGAATCCAACTGATATTTTATTTACTAAAGATATCGGTCAGAATTAATGTCATGACAGAGTTTCATGCTGGATTCCAACTGATATTTTATTTAATAAAGATATCGGTCAGAATTAATGTCATGACAGAGTTTCATGCTGGATTCCAACTGATATTTTATTTACTAAAGATATCAATCAGAATCAATGTCATGACAGAGTTCATGCTGGATTCCAACTGATATTTTATTTTCTAAAGATATCGGTCAGAATTAATGTCATGACAGAGTTTCATGCTGGATTCCAACTGATATTTTATTTACTAAAGATATCGGTCAGAATTAGTGTCATGACAGAGTTTCATGCTGGATTCCAACTGATATTTTATTTACTAAAGATATCGGTCAGAATTAGTGTCATGACAGAGTTTCATGCCGGATTCTAACTGATATTTTATTTACTAAAGATATCGGTCAGAATTAATGTCATGACAGAGTTTCATGCTGGATTCCAACTGATATTTTATTTACTAAAGATATCGGTCAGAATTAATATCATGACAGAGTTTCGTGCCGGATTCTAACTGATATTTTATTTACTAAAGATATCGGTCAGAATTAATGTCAAGACAGAGTTTCATCACGTATTCCAACTGATATTTTATTTACTAAAGATATCGGTCAGAATTAATGTCATAACAGAGTTTCATGTAGGATTCCAACTGATATTTCATTTACTAAAAGATTCCCCATTACTTGTGTCATTAGTGGGTGTTTTTTGCAGCATTTGTAAGACAAATACTTGAAGTATTGAAACCTATGACCTTTGCTCGCGATAAATGACAACCGTATTCAAATGATGACCTCATGCGCCAATTGCATAAGGAACAGTGGCGCTTGTTAATTGAAATACATTAATATTAATAATAGTAATAATGTGATAATTGTGTGTTTTTGTGAAAAATCACCATAAAGGCAGTGCACAAATATTACTTTCTTGGTTTATGTTATTGGGCACAAACAGACACAGAAACATACTTACCTGGAGGGTCACTAAAGTTTTACTGGGAAGATTGACACGCAAAGGGTATTAGAGAACACCGCACATCTCATGATGTTGCAGTTACTATTAAATGTTATTCTTTTCTTTATTTATATTACATTAAGGTTAGTGGAAAGGAAGAGTTGGTAATATGATTTTTTTTATTTAAAAAACATTTGTAACTTTTTTCCAACCGTTTATTTTTGACAGGACCGGATTCATTCTATTACGGACATCGTCAGACTGGTACAATTAAAACTAAATCTATGGTATATACAGCATCTTTGGTGATCATCGTCAGGAGTGAGTCCCATTCTATTACGGACATCGTCAGACTGGTACAATTAAAACTAAATCTATGGTATATACAGCATCTTTGGTGATCATCGTCAGGAGTGAGTCCCATTGCTTTCTAATATTGTTTTTATTTATGACTTGAAATTTGTTTTATTACTGACGGTACTGCATTACAATTATGTTTAAAACTAGTTTCAAGTTGGTTTATTACCTTCTGAAAGACGGATTACATTGTGTTTGTTTACTGAATCTATGGGTTTAAAATATATAGACACACACATATATATATATATATATATATATATATATATATATATATATATGACGTCATTCATGTCAGTTTTGATTAAAACAGATGGTTATTTCTGATTTTGTTTTTTCACAATGACTTTTATGACAGTTTACTGGTAGGAAATTCAAAACCAGAAAACCAGTTTAAAAATTTGAAATAATGAACAGTTGGTATTTTTTGAAATTTTTTTTCGAACTTTTGACTGGAGAACAGTTCCTAAAATAACTGAAAAAAGATTAAAAAATCGACTCGGATTTAACTGAAGTTATCAATATTAATTATTGATATTTGCGGACAATACAAAGTTAAAATTTTTCTGTAAATGACTTTAATCCGGCTAGCTTCGCTATGTGAGTTACGTTTGCCGATACCACGACTTTCTGAAGAGATGAGTTGTAAACATTGAAATGTGAGTCTATATTTCCCATCCGTGGTTGTGAAATGACAGGTATGCTACATGTCTGTATTCGTACTTAGCTTAAGTCTCCTAGCGAAAGGTATGTAGAATGTTTGCAGTCCCGTTGTTTGCACTGTCCTCAGCTTTCAATATATTATTCGAGGCTCGACTCTTAAGTTCCCCGCCTTATGTGTTGGTAGTTAACCTCTCACCTCATGGATTTGCCATAGTTTGTTACGCAATGAGTAATCTACAAAGTGATCCGCCTAACACAACAAACCCACCAGAAATAATCATCAGAAGGTGAGCACCGAGCAGAGGCAGACTTGCTTCAGTAGTCAGTCCTGCCATCCACTCATGGGCTATTGCCGCATTAAGCTGGCTTACTCTAAGGCTACAATCGGGGATAGGTCCTGGTTCAGTAGAAGAGAGGGGATTATGATGATCCCGACACGGCGTGTTTCGCCCTGTCTTACAATCGAAGCCTTATAAGCTAGCCGTGCGATGTAAAGCCACGGTCTTTGGGCATATAAGTGTAATTTAATTTCAAGTAGAAATCGCTTATTTCTTCAACGGAATAAAAATAACAACTTCGGCACCAGAAGGAAGTGACGTCACATCTTCGATTGGAACGATTTACTTCTAAGCGGACTATTATTGAATAGATAAATTTAAAATTACTTTATATACACCTAATACCCATGTCAAGCTGTTTTGCTTTTGCTGCGATGCTTGGTTCATCAGGAATATATAGAACACTATGAAATAATAATGTAAAGTATAGACGAATGACAAATATAGATTTTTTTTATTAATTACTCACCTATTTTAATCAATTTTTGTTTATGTTTATAATTTGTCTATAGTTGACATTATTATTTTTTTATATTCTATATATTCCTGATGAAGAAAGCATCGCTTTCGAAACATGTCGATATGTGTATATTAATAAAGAGGTGTATACAAAGTAATTTTTAAATCATTTAAAAAATAAATTGTTTATAGTGATCAATAAACCCGAAGAAATTGTTAAATATTTTGGAGGCAATAAGGGTAAGAGGAGACTTTCTCAAACTATTCAAAAACTTCCCAACCAACCGCCAAATCCAGGTAAAAATATCAGACAAATTTAGTAAAGGAAGAAATGTCAAAACAGGAGTTCCACAAAGGTCAATTTTAGGTCCAACGCTGTATATTATCTTTGTAACACTTTATGAACAAAATATTTTCGTTTGTTAAACATTATGTATACGCTGATGATACAGCACTTATTCCCATGAAAATTTGGATACTACATTGAAATTTTTACAGCTAGATTTTATTTCTTTATTAAAATGATCACATGACTCTGGTCTTATAATCAATGCTAAAAAAACGAAATGGATTCATATAAGATCCCCTCATGCAAGGTACAGCGAGGCACCTATAATCATATCCCATTCATTTAATTGCATTCACAATAATACCAAACAGCCATGCGCGTGTACAAGTATCGAATTAGTCAACCAGTATATGTATCTAGGTGTTACGGTGGATTGTAATATGAAATGGGACGTACAAGTTTCCAAATGTGAACCACTTCGAGCTATTGTAGGAAGACTCCACAACGTAAAATTTTATGTGCCCATAAAAACTATGAAACTAATTTATTTGTCTCTAGCATAATCGACCGTAAGGTATGGGATAACTTCGTGGGGACACTCGTGTAAGACCAACATAAAACATTTACAGTAGATTCAAAACGCCATGGTAAAATTGCTAGTAAGTTAAACAGTTTTTAAGCAAAGGCGAGACATTAATATCATGTACAAATCAATTAATGAATTACCCGTTCGTAGTCTTTTGTGGCAAAAAATTCTACTCCAACATTAATCTGAAAGTCCGTATAAGGCAGTGGTTCATCATGTACAGAATACACGTTTCACATAAAATATAGGAATGATAGTGTCAATATTTCAAAATAAATATGGTCAACGAACCCTTGAATACATTGTACCATTTAGATTTAACAACTTGCCGTACGAATGTAAAATCAATTGTCCTATGATGAAATTCTCACTGATGTTAAAGTGTTGGCTTTTGGAAAGTAACCTTTTGTATTGATGGTAACAAATATGACGGTCTCTCTGGTTATGTAGCTCCTCGATATCTGCTGTATTTACTGTTACGGTGTTACTATTATATTAAGTCTTTCAACCTAACCAACCTGTAATACTGTTTTATTTATATATATTTTTTTATTTATTTCACAATTAACAAATTCAAATCAGATATTCAACGCTGCAGCGAGACTTATCACTAGCCTCTCTAAATATTCTCATATTTCAGAGCATCTTAAAAATCTCCACTGGCTCAAATGTCCTGAAAGAATCCAGTTCAAGCTCGGTATTTAAGTCACTTAACGGAATGACTCCGGCTTACTTATCAGAACTGTGTATTCCTGAAAATACCAATTCACGGCAGTCCGCCCTTCACCAGCAGCGTCATCAGCTATCGGGAAGTTGAGGGAACCAAAGCGCACACCTATACTATGTTCGGTGATCGTGCTTTCGGAGTGTTAGGACCTAAAGCCTGGAATGAACTGCCGCATGACTTGAGACTTATCAAACACTCTCTTCACAGAAAACACATCTCTTCAGACAATCGTATCCATAAATTGAAGAAATGCACCCGTAAATTGCTTAGCTAGGCTAGCCGGTTAGTACTTTATTACCTAAAGTCATTAAATAATGAAAAAATTAAAATTTAACGCATCGGTGCGCAAACGCGTCCACAGCCCGCAAAACTGTTAATAACAAAAGTGTAAAAATAATTTAAAATATTTTAATATCTATTAAAAGCTTCTTACGCTTTTTAAGGTCATTTTATAGATATTTTCCAGTCCTAAATTTCATTTTATGAATATTTTCCAGTCCTAAAAATTATAAGTATCTCAATAAATACCAACTCTTCTTGTGCCACCAATCTTCTAATAAACGTAACATCGATAGAAAAGGAGCATCAAATAGCAATTGTAAAACTATCTTCTCTATGCTTAAATTTTCTAAAAAAACTGTGTTTATCTGAAGCGACCTGCCAGGTAAGTATGTTTTCCTGTATCTGTTTGTACATAATTAGATAATGAATATTTGAACAGCGCCCTTGAGGTGATTTTTCACAAAAACGGCGCTATACAAATCATCCAACTATTATTATTTATTTAATACTTGCCGATACTTTGATATTCTTGATATTTTTATAATATTTATATTTTTCTAATATTAATGTTTTTATAATGTTGGTATTTTTATAACATTCATATTTTTATAATATTGATATTTTTATAATGTTGATATTTAAAATGTTGATATTTTTTAAATATTGATATATTTATAATATTGATATTTTTATAATATTGATATTTTCATAATATTGATATTTTTATAATATTGATATTTTTATAATATTGATATTTTTATAATATTGATATTTATATAATATTGATATTTTTATAATATTGATATTTTTAAAATATTGATATTTTTATCACATTGGTATTTTTATAATATTTATAATACTGATATATTTATAATATTGATATATTTATAATATTGATATTTTTATAATATTGATATTTTTATAATATTGATATTTTTATAATATTGATATTTTTATGATATTGGTATTTTTATAATGTTTATATTTAAAATGTTGATATTTTTAAAATATTGATATATTTATAATATTGATATTTTTATAATATTGATATTTTTATAATATTGATATTTTTATAATATTGGTATTTTTATAATGTTGATATTTAAAATGTTGATATTTTAAAATTATTGATATATTTATAATATTGATATTTTTAAAATATTGATATATTTATAATATTGATATTTTTATAATGTTGATATTTAAAATGTTGATATTTTTAAAATATTGATATATTTATAATATTGATATTGTTATAATATTTATAATATTGATATTTTTATAATATTGATATATTTATAATATTGATATTTTTATAATATTGATATTTTTATAATATTGATATTTTTATAATATTGATATTTTTATGATATTGATATTTTTATGATATTGGTATTTTTATAATGTTGATATTTAAAATGTTGATATTTTAAATATATTGCTATTTTTATAATATTGATATTTTTATAATATTGATATTTTTATAATATTGATATTTTTATAATATTGATATTTTTATAATATTGATATTTTTATAATATTGGTTTTTTAATAATGTTGATATTTAAAATGTTGATATTTTTAAAATGTTGATATATTTATAATTTTGATATTGTTATAATATTTATAATACTGATATATTTATAATATTGATATATTTATAATATTTATATTTTTATAATATCGCTACTTTTATAATTTTATATTTTTTATGATATTGAAATATTTATAATATTGTTTAAATTGGTGTTATAAAATTGGACTCTATTATCTTAATAACAAAACTGTAATGCTGTTTCCATTTTTTTTTCTTTTTAATTTTTTTTTCCAACTTATGTACATTGATCACAACATGCTTGCGCCTCTAAATCCTAATTTTGCCCTACACTTGTATGATGATGTTCATTTATTATTGTATTATATAATATTGTTGAAATAAACTCCTGCTGACAGCTACTTGCAGTGGCTTAGCGGATATAAATTCCCATTGTATATAATTAATATTATACAATAAAAAAAATTAGAAAACTCAGTTCTTTGTACAATAATTTATTTCACGTGTTTGGTTTGTTAGTTTTCTTATTTTTATTTTAAGTCAATCTTTATTATTTTCATGGCTTCATATTGACTCTTTCCGTTATCCAAATACCAAATACCATATTCAATTCAATACAAACCAACATTCCTTTCAATAAAGTTGTTGAGCTCATGTTTACTCTGTAATAAACGTAATACCTTATTCAAATGTGGGCGAAACTTAAGAAATCATAGAAATAAGAAGTCACTTACAATCGCGGCCCATAAGTCTAGAAGGAACGGGACAAAGGTATAGAAACCCAAGCCTTTTGTTGCTGGTTATTGTGGTACATATAGAAAAGGTGTCGGCATGGAAATAAATGTTGGCTTTAGTATATACAGAATGATCGGCACCTACTTCAAAATGGACAAGAACGTCAAAAAGGAGATATTTCATTATTAACCCCATAAAACTCCATTTTTTTATTTAAAAACTATTCATTTTTGTATAAATTTATTTACTATCGACGCTCACAAATGTTTCTTTTTTACGAAGGTTTAAAACTTGAATGTATTTTATAAATTAGAAAAAAAAAATTGTTTTTGTTCTAAAATTTAATCTAAATCAAATCTATTATAAGTTCTCCGAGTATTTTTAGTTTTTATTATTATGACTGCTATTTCGGCGTTCAAGGCCATTTTCAAACTGCAGTTAATCCACATTGTGATGATTTGTTTATATGATATTATTTTCTCGCACCTAATTCTAATTTGGACGGATTTAAAAAAATAATCATTTATTAGTTAGAAAATAATTACAATTCTGTATTCTGTAAGGTTTTTAAATTATTAATGTGTTTTCCTCGTATTTAAATTACAATGTTTTCTTCAATGACCTTGTAGGTGAAACATTCAAATATTTCTCCTTTATAACGTGGTTCAGATTTAAATTGAACTGTATAGTATTGACATTATGTCTCCCACAATAGGTATCCGCGTCATTAAATATTTCGCAACAAGGACTAGTCACCGTAGTATATTTAATGGTTTCCTACAATTCCCATAAATTTCCAACACCATATTCCTGACAATACCATTCAATTTGTTGAGTGAAGTTGGTGACCACGTTGTTGATATGAACGCCGCCCTCGTTAGAATGATTTACGCAATAATAATGTCTCGTCGTTAAGAATAATATTATGATATAATAAATACATTCAAACACATATTATAGCTAAAGGGCAACAGTAAGTACCGCCCGGCACGCGCGGCCATAAGGTGCCAGGTATTAAGTACCGCCCGGCACGCGCGGCCATAAGGTGCCAGGTATTAAGTAAGTACCGCCCGGCACGCGCGGCCATAAGGTGCCAGGTATTAAGTACCGCCCGGCACGCGCGGCCATAAGGTGCCAGGTATTAAGTAAGTACCGCCCGGCACGCGCGGCCATAAGGTGCCAGGTATTAAGTACCGCCCGGCACGCGCGGCCATAAGGTGCCAGGGTAAGTACCGCCCGGCACGCGCGGCCATAAGGTGCCAGGTATTAAGTACCGCCCGGCACGCGCGGCCATAAGGTGCCAGGTATTAAGTAAGTACCGCCCGGCACGCGCGGCCATAAGGTGCCAGGTATTAAGTAAGTACCGCCCGGCACGCGCGGCAATAAGGTGCCAGGTATTAAGTAAGTACCGCCCGGCACGCGCGGCAATAAGGTGCCAGGTATTAAGATATAAATTCAAGTCCGGCCATTCGTGCCGCGCTTGTGCGAATATTTGAGCAACACGAAATAGCGACCTATTTATTATTGTTATTGCCTAAGCTCGCACCCGACAAGCGAAACCTCCTTTATACACTGAGCTCATATTAACGTTAGGCATGTCAAAATAGAGGAAGTCCTAATTAATTGTAAAATATAAATAATTTTTTTATTTATTTTTTATTTTCATTTTACAAAAGAAAAAAAAAATACAATGGAAAAAGTCCCGAAAAACTACTTTTTTGTAGTTTGCCTAACGGAAGCTTGTTGTTCAAAACTCAAAATTTACAGTTAAGTTTACAAAAAAAAATACATATATATATCCATATAAAATAAAATTAAAAAAACGTGTGTATCAAACTTAAAGCATGAATATTTCTCAAGAATCTGACTCAAAAATATTTCTAGAAAAAAAAAAAAAAACATAAACGACAATAATAAATCGTACATAAAATAATATTTCCTTATTAGATAATACAAATTGCTTCTTTCAGCTAGCCAAGTTTGCAATATATTTATTACCTGTTTAGTTTTAATACAGTTTTTTTTCTTCAGAGGATAACATATTGACAGCTAGGAATAATGCGATATAAATTTCTTTGTCTATATTTGTTTGTATGCTTAGGAACCATTAATCCTTCATTAAAATTGAGACGAGTATCGTAAGTGTTCTCTTGTCTATTTATATTATATAGGGTTATTAATAAGCTGAAATATAATTTCGTGCCACAGAACTGATCTGACTGAAAGAATTTTGAGACTGATAAAAGTATGGAATATTGTGCCTTTGTTAGTATAATTTTTTATAAGCTAATAAATTAACCAATGAATTTTGCACTGATGTTTGTTTTACAACATGGAAACAATGGAAATTATTAAACAAGAGCGAGAAATGAAATAGATGCTTGCACAATGTTTAAATTATAACTAGAGAACAGCGACTTTAAAGGCAGCGATCCGAAACGGAAAATCAATGTGTTACCAACGCCATTGAGCAGTTTTGGCTGTATGGTCTCTCTATATATCTGAAGAAATGTGTTTGTGAGTGGGTGGACTTGTTTTTTATACAAATCTACAGTTTTATTCCAAATTTGCTGAAATATTGCACATTTGACATTCAAAACATGCTCACTGTCTACATGAGCTCTCAAAAAACCGCATCACGCTTTTCCACCCCTGGAAGCAGAATTTTAGTGCTTCTTAATGAAATTTTGCGCACTTGACGTTCGAAATAGGAAAATTTCTAGATAGGGACAAAAGGAACACATCACAACCTCAAAACCTCTAAACCATTCACAATATTCCCTGATACAACTATCGGAGGATCAACTGTCATGGAACCCATGAAAACATACCTTTACGAAAAAACATCTGATAAAAATAAAGGTATTAATAAAAAAAACGTTTCAAGATAGTCCAGTGTGTGTAGCCGAGACATACTTTATAGTTCGGTAAACTATGCAAATAATAGAGAATTTAATTACGTCAAGCAAATTGTTTGACTACAAACACATAAATTAGAATTCGTACTTTGGGTAAGTTTTCCGAACAAGATATTTTTAATTACGGGTGTTTCGGCGAAATAAGGCTCCGTAAGTATTACGATGGTCCTACCTAGTTTCACAGAGCTGGACGTGTTTTAGAAAAGTAGGTTTACTGAACTACCTACCTGAGGTGGCTACGAATAATTTGTTTGATGCGTAAGAGAGAAATAATCTTATATTTTCATAGGACGCCATCACTCCGTGGTTTTATATCATATACTCATATACCGTTATTGTAAAATAACTATTGATTTCTGTACCTATATAATATATGATAACTCTGTGTTTTTCTTTAATTATTATATTGACAGGAGAATTATCTCAGACCTAGTTGTATTATGTAGAATCATTAACAACCTAATTGACAGCCTCACCATCCTCGTCACTATTAAATTAAATGTACCGACGAGGAACACAAAACAAACTGTAACATTTTTCTGCAACACTTACACAACCAACTATCTATCTCATTAATTAACCAAAATACCGCATGATCTGGGCAATCCCCAATACTTCATGTGGTGACTATGGATGCACTTAGAAATATTACTAATATAAAAATAACACATGTATTATATATTACAAATATAAAAATACCATATGTATTATATATTACAAATATAAAAATACCACATGTATTATATATTACAAATATGAAAATACCACATGTATTATATATTACAAATATGAAAATACCACATGTATTATATATTACAAATATAAAAATACCACATGTATTATATATTACAAATATAAAAATACCACATGTATTATATATTACAAATATAAAAATACCACATGTATTATATATTACAAATATAAAAATACCACATGTATTATATATTACAAATATAAAAATACCACATGTATTATGTGATAATAGGATAAACGGAAACATTTTTCTTCAATCTATTCACACAACCTATCAGTCTCATTCATTAACCAATAGAATGCATGATCTGGGCAACGGGTTTGGAGGTGTTATTGATGTATTTGTTGACACCATTTAAACAGTAAAACATCAACTATACCAACACCTTCCTGAATCGACCAATATGTAATAATATGTAATAATTGGATAATGCAGTGATAATGATTAGTGTTGTAGTATTGTTTTACTTTTCTATTTTATATCACTGTTAAACATTTGGAGAAGATTGTTCAAAGCTTTATGCTTTAGAAATCTCTATTTACTTGTAATTTTCGATAGGTCTTTTTATTATGTTCTAAAATCCATGTAAAAGCACAGATGGGCGTTTATTCAAATAAATAAAATAAATTAATATTTGCCTTGCCGAGGGCTTGATCTCATCGAAACCGGTTGGCGTAAAAATACAATAAATTAGTGGTGTATAAAAAAGCGTTCGAAATAGTCATACTTGAGCTGAGATTCCATCACTTCTATCACCTAATGCTATTGATTTCCAGACATTAGGCTATCTGAGTGTCATGTGATATCTGCCATTAAATTGTGGCAGACTCTTTGTGTTTATTGAGGGAATATTCGTTTCTCCATGGCAATCGTATTAAAACCGCACCAGTACGTTTTGAATTGAATTACAAAATATTACGTCATATTTTTGGACGCGTTTGTCCCTAGATAATAAACGACAAAATGCGGGAGTTTTATTTTGACGGGCCTAAATACGAGTACATCGCCGTTAATACGTTTTTTAATGTAAAAGTTTTATCAAAAATATAAAATGTAATTTTATTCTCTGCGTTAGATCGATAACTACTTCATATTAATGTTGTGCTAATGATACACCCTCGTTCAACATGGCAGTAATTATGCTTCTATTTAATAATGATAAATGTATAAAATTTAAAACCCTCCTTTCATCTAAAACCAACAAAAGCATTAATATTGAAAATATTCCTAATTGACATTAAAATTTGACGGCATTCATTTACAGAAAAAAATATTCTATGTGACCATTCTCCTTTAAGGCAATTAGTGGTTTCATTTTCTTTCAGAGTATTACTGCTTTATGTTTTATAAATATTTTATTTAACCATTCTCCTTTAAGGCGATTAGTGGTTTTATTTTCTTTCACGGTATTACTGCTTTATGTTTTATAAATATTTTATTTAACCATTCTCCTTTAAGGCGATTAGTGGTTTCATTTTCTTTCAGGGTATTACTGCTTTATGTTTTATAAATATTTTATTTAACCATTCTCCTTTAAGGCGATTAGTGGTTTCATTTTCTTTCAGGGTATTACTGCTTTATGTTTTATAAATATTCTATGTAACCATTCTCCTTTAAGGCGATTAGTGGTTTCATTTTCTTTCAGGGTATTACTGCTTTATGTTTTATAAATATTTTATTTGACCATTCTCCTTTAAGGCGATTAGTGGTTTCATTTTCTTTCAGGGTATTACTGCTTTATGTTTTATAAATATTCTATGTAACCATTCTCCTTTAAGACGATTAGTGGTTTCATTTCTTTCAGGGTATTACTGCTTTATGTTTTATAAATATTCTATGTAACCATTCTCCTTTAAGACGATTAGTGGTTTCATTTCTTTCAGGGTATTACTGCTTTATGTTTTATAAATATTCTATGTAACCATTCTCCTTTAAGACGATTAGTGGTTTCATTTTCTTTCAGGGTATTACTGCTTTATGTTTTATACATATTCTATGTAACCATTCTCCTTTAAGACGATTAGTGGTTTCATTTCTTTCAGGGTATTACTGCTTTATGTTTTATAAATATTCTATGTAACCATTCTCCTTTAAGGCGATTAGTGGTTTCATTTTCTTTCAGGGTATTACTGCTTTATGTTTTATAAATATTCTATGTAACCATTCTCCTTTAAGGCGATTAGTGGTTTCATTTTCTTTCAGGGTATTACTGCTTTATGTTTTATAAATATTAGGTATAATTATTTACGCTGGGTATAATAACTATTTTACGCTTGCTTTTTATCTATTAAAGTTGTACAAAAGGGAAAATCCTATAAGCTTCATCCTTTTGTTCAAAATATACATTTTCTCAGATATTTTGCTCAATTCAATAATAAATAAATAAACAATATAAGAGAAAAAACGTAACGAAAAAGTTAGAGCGAAAAATATATTACAATTGAAAGCCAACGTATTTTTTAAATTCTTAAAATACATTCACTGGCAAAAATGATTGTGCTTCAGTTAACAGTGTGGTCGTTTGAAAGGGTCTTTTAAAAAGCATTGTCATTGTTCTACAAGTAAGTAACATGCGATAATCCTGACAACACGGGGTGAGTTTACTCCTTTACAGTAAAAATATAGATTTGCAGGATCCCCTCCGAGGTTATGTTTACAGGCCATCGTAACGAGAAGCGACTGTAGTTCATGTGTCATCCCAATTTTTCATTACATTATTACTAATTCAAAATTATGAAATCTTACATTGAAATTTAATCAATTTTCCAAATTCAGAATAATAATTATCATTTAAATACCTTAGGTGTTCCTAAACTCTAATATTAAAAGTATTTCCTATGTAAAAAATTATAAAATATTCCTTTCAATTTTTGTTCATGTTTATAATTTGTCTATTCTTACATTACTGTGTTCTTTGTTTGTCATTTTTATATACTTGATATTATTATTTTTTTAGTTTTCTGTATATATGTTTATATTAATAAACTCGTTATTACAAAGTTTTTTTTTTATTTTTTATTCATTCATTGATCGCTTTCTTAACCCAAACCAATTCCTGCTATTGAAAATAGATGACGTTATATAAAAAAAACTTAAAAACCTCCGGACGTTCGGAAGGAGCTTTATGTGTTGCAATAATTAAACCTTTTAAAAACCTCGTAACCAAATGCTTTTTTTTTCACTCTCCTGTGTGTGTGAGCCGAAAGGGTTTTGTGTTAATTTTTTTTTTCACTTCTCATTGTACAAATGCCGAAATATAATTTATGGTTTTACATAAGTAAGCAGATGAACAAAGGTTTCCTCGAATTTCCGAAGAATTTTTCAGGGCCTAACGAAATGACTACCGCCTACATATAAAAAGAAAATTAGCGAGCCACTATTTGTCTGGCCGATATTTAAGTATAAGTATTTCTTCGGTATTATTTGTGTCGGTTTATTAGAACGGTCATTATTAGCATTTCCCTCCGCCCATCCGAGGATGGAATAAGGTCTCTCTAAGATTAATTGTGTATTTATTTGAAACATACATTATTTGACAATTAAATATAGGGAAGCTTTGACTGCCCAACTGGGAACAAATCCCGTTTTAGGACAGACAAATTGATAAGTTTAGTTTTTAGTTCATATTCAGTGCCATTATTCAAAAGTAGAAGGGAAAAAAGGAAATAATAAGATGAGAAAAAAAGTATGCAGTAATCTATTAAATGAAAAACACAATTTGTAAAACACCACTTTTATTTGAATTAATAACGATCGCCAACCAGGTTTCGCTTCACCGAAGCTTCGTCAGAGCTTATTATTAACTAAAGATAATTAGATTCAGGCACATATATATATATACATAAAACAAAGAGTGAAAGAGATATAAAATGAAAGAAAGAGACACAAATAGAGTGGGAGGGGACACATTATTTAGGAGAGATAAGCGGGGAGAAAGGAAGATTACCGGAATAAAATAAGTATGGGACTATTGTTTAAATTAATTTGGTTACTATTTACGTATACTAGCTAATTTGAGTATAGTGTAATAGTTAAGTGCTTATGAAGATATGAGAAAAACAAATATTATGGAGTAAACGTTTTGTATACATATTTAATAGGTACTGATTGATCCTATGAGGAAAAAAATGCATTTTAAATTGAGTACTAAAAGAAAGATAATATTATTGAGTAATATTGATACGATTGAGTTACATCACTCAGATTTATGAGCCGACGCCGAAATCAGGGATGTAGCCCGAAGAGGTGCATCAAATTGTTAATAACGTGTTAAATAAATTTAAAAAAAAACGTAACTTTAGTAAATTTTTTGTAACAAAATGTTAGTCTTTTGTGTTTTCCTTGGTAAAGGTTTTTAATCCAGTGAAGATCTTTTACTAGTACTAGAGATGAACTAATGATGTAACATAAATTTACTGATGTAAATCAAACCGTGAGATGGCAATAGTAATGAAGGCAAAGCGCCACTAATTTATATGTTTGTAATTATTAAAAGATGCCTTCAGGTTTCATGGATTAGTACCACAGAACATATTCACTTAGTTTGCTAATATATTGTCAAATCAGTGGGCAGAAGGGCGGCTTCTCGCCACTTTTATTTTTATTATATTTACCCTTTCAGAATATTTATATGAATCCTTATATATTGGTCCATTTGCGTAAATCCCTTTATTATGTTTTAACATAGATACTCCCAATCGGTATACGGATCTTCAAGTAAATTTCAAACAAGATTGTTATTTGTAAGGTTTCAAATATTTTAAGTGTTGTAGTAAATTGGACGTCAATAAGTTAAAATACGTTTTTACTTTTTTATGCGAATCAATCCCAATCGTCTCTAGCCACTGGAACTGCCATTCTCAGTTAGGGTATGTGGTGAGGCTATGAGTAGTGAGGAGGGGAAAAGGAGGGTGAAGAATGCAATTCAGATCATCAGCAATCTAGGCGGACATGCGTTAATACTCGCCATTTTTATTTTATTTTAACCCTTATTTATTTTGGTAATCTTGCAGTTGTTTTGCACTGAATTTTATTTCACTTCTGACCTGCAATTATATTATTTGTTTAATTTCACTTCTGACACCATTTAATGTTTGTTATATTGAATAAAACATTATGTTTGTTGGAGAGGTTATTTATTGAGAGTCACGGGTTGACAGTGACATTTGTATAGGAAGTGGTCCTACGGGAATGACCACAGACAAAACATAGATCTGTATACACAACAGTCACCAGATATAGCTAAAAGCCATTCCAAGCAACGCTTCAGTTATATATGATGGTCTTTAACCCGGGCGATACTGAAAGGCAAATAAACTACCCATTATTTTTAATTAATAATAACAAATTTATTCAACATAAATAAATTAATTAAAAATTACTTTGTCATCACCACTTTATTAATATATACAAATCCACATGTTTCGAAAGCGATGCTTTCCTCATCAGGAATATATAGAATACTAAAAAATAATAATGTCAAGTATGGACAAATGATAAACATAAAAAACGAAATTGTAATAATAGACGAATTATAAACATAAACAAAAATTTATTAGAGTCGATAACAATTTTTATTAATATTTTAGATTAATTAGCATATTTTTACTTTATTGGGTTTTATGTTTATCATTTTTCTATATTTGATATTATTATTTTTTGTATTCTGTATATTCCTGATGAGAAAAACATCGCTTTCGAAATATGCTAAACTAATTAACTAACCGGGTGCGCAGAGATGACGGAATAAAGTGGTGATTTCAAAGTAATTTTTAATTCATTTTTTAATAATAATGCCACAAAGTGAGTACCAATATTTTGAAGAAATTACAATTCAATATACGAGGTGTGTTCAAAAGAAAAGGTGAATTTTGAATTTTCGCGGGCTGTGTACATTCGATTATCGATTTTTTTTTGTTATCTTGTACACATATGTTTATCATATGTTACCATTTTCAACCATTTTTTATCAGTGGTTTGTTTTTGACAACTGGAAAGGTAAGTCACGTTTAGTTTTTTCTTCGATTTTTTACTAAAAAAAAATTAACCATGGATAGTAATATCAATCAGAAATAAAGAAAAATACTATCACCAATCTAAAAATTCCCGAATGATCAAAAAATCGTTACTTTTTATAAGAAATACCGAAATAAACTTGCACTTTTAATTAGACTGACAAAAGAAAAGTATTTTCGGGATAAAATAAAAGATGCTGGTCAAGACAGCAAAAAAATCTGAAAAATCATCAATACAATAACAAACAAAATAACAAAACAAAAATTACCAAAAGAAATTTCCTATCAGGGAATCACTCATAACACCGAAAAAAACTCACAATTTTGTGGAAATGTATTTAATGATTATTTTGCAAATCTCGGTTCCAATCTTGCTCAAAATATTATTTTAGACAAAAATCAAACAAACCGACCAGAATAAAATCCAATTTTTGATGAAGGTTTTCAGACCTATTTTTCAGTAACTGACAATAAAAATGCTATAATAAGTTTAAAGAGATCGGCAAGCCCTGGGTACGACAACATTACTGTGACTACATTAAAAGCCGTCCGGGTGCTAATCAGCAAACCAATTGCTCATATAATAAACACAAGTCTAAAGAAGGGAATATTCCCGAACAACTACAAGAAAACTATGGTCATCCCGGTTTTTAAATAAGGTGACGAAGAAGATATTTCGAACTATCGTCCCATAGCACTCACATCAAACATAAGATTTATGAAAAAAAAAATGTAAAGAAACAACTCAACAACTATATAAAAAAAGAAAGAGATAATGAGTCCAAACCAATTCGGTTTCAGAGACAATCTCAGCACTCCGGATACGATTGCTAAATTAACCTCAACAATTATACAAAATTTAGATAATAGAGAAAAGTGTCTTGGTATCTTCATAGACCTCCGCAAGACTTTCGACAGCATATCACATTCCAAACTCATTGAATAACTAAAGCATATTGGGATAGACGGAATAGTGCTATCATGGTTCCAAAGCTATCTAAAAAAATTCAATATGTCAAAATTAGTATTGCATTAAGTGAACCCAAAACCGCATCTTTCGGTATACCACAAGGTACTGTCGTCGATCCAATCCGTTTTATTATATATGTAAATAAAATTTTCAACCTCCCCAAAGTTGGATACATCATATCTTGTGCAGACGACACTGTGGTGATCACAGAAGGAAAATCATGAAGGGAAACAATGAGAATAGCAAATACAAATCTTAATATACTCAAAATGTGGTTCGACCGAAAGTGTCTGTTACTAAATACTGACAAAACATACTTCATTCCATTCTCTTTAAAAGAAAAAAAACCTTGGAAACACTTTTTGTATCAAAATCCATTCATCATAGTGTGCAAATAAAGAATAATGCAACGATTCCAAATGTTTACCCATCAATGGCAAAAATGGCATAAAGTATCTGAGTGTTTTAGTAGACAGTCAACTAAAATGGTAAGAACAAGTACACAATACGGTAACCAGAGTAAGAAAACCTCTTTATATATTCATTAGATTGAGAAACATCCTATCATCCAATAAGATGAAAACAGTATATTATTCCCTTGTGCAATCCATTTTACAATATGGTATCATCGGTTGGGGGGAACCTTTAAAACTAACCTCTTACCTGTTGAAAAGATACAGAGATTGATTTTGAAAGTCATCCTACGAAAACCATCGATATTTCCTACTACACAGATGTTTAACTCTTTTAGAGTCCTCAGTTTAAATAAAATCTTCAAAAAGAACAAATTGTTATAAATTCACAAAGACCACTTCAATTAAAAAATTTGACAAAAATAAGTAACCGACCAAGATCAACTTAGAAATCCCTAAATTTAAAACTAGTGCTTCTCAACTCCATTACGCCTATCGAGGCATAAAATTTTTTAATGCCCTCCCGTATAAAATCAAAACAGAAAAAAACTATAATTCTTTCAAATCACAAATCAAAAAAAGTATTACATAAGTCCAACAGTAAGTACAAGTTTTATTTTCTTCTTAATTTTTGTAAAACTCTTACTTGTAAATAATATATGAAAATTTAAAAAAAATAACAAAAATGAAGGCAACATATCCTCTAGAAATATTCGATCAGGTCTTTCTGTTCAATAAAGCTGGTATAGAATTCGAAATATTATTTGTCGTTTCTATGAATTAGTTAAATCTCGGTTCCAATTATCAATTCGAAGAAATTCAAAGAAAAGTCAGCTGCTTCAGGTAGTTTAGTTTCACCACATAGCCCCGTATGATTTCCGAGATTATTTTGTCAGCACGGGATTGTAGCGTCACAGTACGATCGCATTATTAATGAGAAGATATTAAAAGAAAAGTCAGCTGCTTCAGGTAGTTTAGTTTCACCACAGCCCCGTATGATTTCCGAGATTATTTTGTCAGCACGGGATTGTAGCGTCACAGTACGATCGCATTATTAATGAGAAGATATTAAAAGAAAAGTCAGCTGCTTCAGGTAGTTTAGTTTCACCACATAGCCCCGTATGATTCCGAGATTATTTTGTCAGCACGGGATTGTAGCGTCACAGTACGATCGCATTATTAATGCAAAGATATTAAAAGAAAAGTCATCTGCTTCAGATAGTTTATTTTCACCACATAGCCCCGTATGATTTCCGAGATTATTTCTGTCAGCACGGGATTGTAGCGTCACAGTACGATCGCATTATTAATGAGAAGATATTAAAAGAAAAGTCAGCTGCTTCAGGTAGTTTAGTTTCACCACATAGCCCCGTATGATTTCCGAGATTATTTTTGTCAGCACAGGGATTGGCAGCGTCCTGATACGATCGCATTATTAATGAGAAGATGATAAAAGAAAGAATAAACTGCTTCAGGTAGTTTGAGACACCGCCACATAGCCCCGTATGATTTCCGAAGTTATTTTGTCAGCACGGGATGTGGCGTCACAGTACGATCGCATTATTAATGAGAAGATATTAAAAGAAAAGTCAGCTGCTTCAGGTAGTTTAGTTTCACCACATAGCCCCGTATGATTTCCGAGATTATTTTGTCAGCACGGGATTGTAGCGTCACAGTACGATCGCATTATTAATGAGAAGATATTAAAAGAAAAGTCAGCTGCTTCAGGTAGTTTAGTTTCACCACATAGCCCCGTATGATTTCCGAGATTATTTCTGTCAGCATTAAGCAGTAAGCACGGGATTGTAGCGCCACAGTACGATTGCATTTCCACAAACTATTCAAATACGGAGAAATGAAGCAAAGGTATATCATTTCAGTCAGCATAAAGACATCCAATTTGCGTGGACGCTAAGCAAACACCGCTTTAACATGCGGCTGGTGTGTTCCTAGTGATTATATCAGTACATATTTTTTTTCTTCACAGGAGTAGACTAAAAAACATGAAACGGAAAATGTAACATCACATAATATATTCAAATGTATGTTTATTAATATTCATAAAAATATGTGTTTTTTTTATTATTTCAAAATTCTGTAACCTCTAAAACTAAATAAACATTATATCGTCAAAAGATTCAGATTTTTTTGTTTGTTAATCTTATCACATCATGTAAAGTTACTATAATAATACTACTAATACGCTATAATAATTATTATTTTTACTCAAACTCTTCACTAAGCATCCCTAAAGATGACACAGCCCCTGACGAGAACCTTGGACCCCACCATGAGGAATTAAACAAAATTTAAAATTGATTACTGCTTCTTTTATTTGTCAATTATGGAAAGATTATCATCTTTAAGGGGTAGGCATCAATTTTAATCACATTAAAATGATGTTTCAAGGTTGAAAAATTCAAAATAAAAAGAAATAAAAATAAACTAAACAGAATAAAAAAGCAAAATGTTTTTATAAAACTTACTCAAACGAATGCACTATAATAAGTTAGTGGTTTTATTTTTTGTATTTTTTTGTACATTTGTGTACAGAGTTAGGAATCTCCTTTTAATAAGCCAAAAACATAAAGGTACCCACCTCCATACCGCAATTCTAAATAGTTAGATTGTGTAATGTGTGCATTACCTTATTTCGTGTGCTGCGGGTATCCTGCAATGGGTCTTGTAATTTTATGAAACATTTTGATCAAACCACAAAGTGGCACTCAATAAATATGTCACTTTTTTTGGCGCTGATTTAGTTTTCATTTAGGCCAGTTGATGGATGTAAGTTTTAAATCGATAAAATTAGGAAAGTTCTCGCTGTGGTTTTTTCTTACGGAGAACACTACAATTTAAGAATCATTAGATAAACAACGATTAAAATACTTTCATATCACTGCCCCACATTTAACTTGGGCATTTCTCAAGCTTTCTTGGTCAATTCCATTATTTCGAGACAATCACAATATGAAAACTATTGTTTTTAATTTATAAGCAAAATACATGTAATGTATTTTGAGAACGACATAACCTATTAGCAAATTGTTATTTTTCCACTAACTATACTCTGGAGCAACGATCGAACATGTTAGTTAATTGCGCAAAGTAATCACGATTCACTGGATACCCATCACTGTCAATGTTTCTAGACATCTACTTACTGATAAAACTAATGGCCACTCATAAATAATAGCGGCTTAGTTTTGTCGTAGCCGCTCTACGCGACACGTTACGAGCTGTAGCTGCGAACGAACTGGGGGTCCGAATTGTGCCGTCTCTGGCGGATCGACGAAGGCATCCGAGCGGCGGCGGAAAGAGCCGAAAGAACGCCTCTACGACGACTTATTGATGTGTGCGACGGCGACGTTAGAATCGCCGGGTGCGCAGGATACCGGATAGCGGATAGCGGATAGCCGCCATACTAACGCAGTGGAAAAGTTGTTCCTTGTCAAAGGACACTTCTAATAGGATAAAAGGACATGAAAATATTAATGACCACTTTTTGTCTCTGGTGATTTAGGTAAAAAAATATTTGTTTTTTTGAATTTTTGCTTCGAGACATATTTATAATTTTTTGTGGTATATGACAGATAACCTTCATGCTAATATTCATTGATATTTACATTGATGTTGTTGTTTTAAAATCCGGTGAGTTCACATTAACATGCAATCAATTTGAATAGGCTTTTTCACTGACAGGGTGAAAGGTACATACTCTCAGTTTAAACCTAATGAAAAATAACAGTTCGGAATCAAAGGGTTCTTTAAATGACATTTACCATAGACCTGGATATCCCAATATTTCACGTCCTTTTTCCAAATTCATTCTCTTTATTTTTGCCTCCTTCTGCCAAAATAATACATCTTGATATTTTTTTTCACTTGCGCCCATTAACCTCGGATAGTGGGACACTTGTACTATGTCACGCACCAATAAAAAACGCGTGTATGAAAAAGACGCAATTAAATAATTGGTTCTGTTCCGATCTTAATGGTTGCGATTTGTTTCTTTAATTTCACCGTCTTTTATGCCGCTTGATAAGTATCTGTTAACTTAAAAGAATATGGAAATAAACTCAAGATGAACATCAAACCGTCATGTAAATGTTTAACTTTGAAGGACGTCTGTGAAATCATCTGACAGCTATCCATCCCTGAAAACGAATTCATTAGTTGACAAAAGCGCTGCGTACAAAGCAAAGGAGGTCACAATATGATTCCTGCCTGTCCGTGTGTGTGGGAATGTATGGTCATGGTTCCACTATTCTGCCTGCCTTATCTGCTATCGAGGCCAAATCTTCCTTAATCTGGCGCAAAATGGAGTGTCAATCCTTCCCGCTGTTCAAATGGCAATGATAAGAAAATGTCTAACGTACAAAGTGATGACGCGATTGTAGAAGAGGTAAAATGAAGCCTGGCACTTTGGGTTGGGACGTTCGTGGAGTAATCTGCCATTTAGTTTATGCAACTTAGTCAAAATCCTCAACTCTCTGTGTGATGGTTTTATGAGTTGGTTTTATCATTTCGATGGGGTTCCTGTTACTTGTTTGCGCGCCCGATCTGTCATAGCTAGGAGCGTATTTGAATCGACAAAGGATACTGGAGGCCTTGGATAACATTATTAACCCTACAACTACCGGAAAGTAAGAGATTTTTATATTTTGAAGCATTTATTAAAGTTTCTTTTTCAATGAACGCAATCTCAGTTTGTTACAACAATTTACCATAAATAATAAAATAATTTTATTTAAACCACCATTTTGATTAAAAAATATCCACATGTTTCAAAACCAATTGTACCTTCATCAGGATTGTTACTTTTGTCTATGTTTATATTTTGCCCTTGACTGTATGTCATTATTTTTCAGTATGCATTGTATCCTGACTAAGAAAGTATTGGTTTCGAAACATATTTATTATTAGTACTTCAACACAGGGTAGCCTAGTGAGGTGGGTTACGCGAAACCTCAACTTATAACTGTGCACTTCTATTCGTTAAGAATTACCTATTATATTACGGTTATTATATTATTTTCTAATTTACTTTTTATGTATCTAGTTTATAAACCACTGTACGGTTTATGATATATGTATTTTAGTTATAGTTGCAAACTTAGTTACAATAAATATATGTATTAAATGTAGTATTTTTATTTATTAAAAGAGTGGTTTAAATGAAATTACTTTTTTCATTTGCTTATAATTTCTTAAGGTTTCACAGGAAGCAAACACTTTGTGATTATAATCATAATTAACATTAAAAATATTATATATTAACACCACTTTACTTGAATATTATTACGTTACGGAATCCCACGATCCGGTTCGTAATAAAATTTACATATTTACATTGAAATAGTTTTAAAGATTACTAACAGATCTAACTACAACGGTAACGTACTCGACTAGCTCAATCTAAGGATAAAAATAACGTGTTCTCAGTTCGTTTATAGACAATTTGAGAAACCACCGTTTCCATAATATATAAATATAAACACACATATATATAGGTAAAATACAGGAATAGGAAATTCACTTAAACATTGAAATTTTGCTATAAAAATACCTTTGAATAGATCTGTATTTTAGCAATGACTCTAAGCTCTAGGAAAAGCTAAAGCTTGTGGACGCATTTAACACAATAAAGGTTAGAATTTAAGTTCACTGAATTTATAATATTTATGTACTTGCAATAGTAAATAATAATTTTGAACAAAAAGAGTTACGATATCCGACAGGTATTTCTGCAGACTTCTGGTGAGGGTAGGAACAACCGTTCTCGATGATTCCAAAACTAAAGAAACCTTAATTCGCTCCTCCGAGCTGAGACCCCAGGTTCCTCCACCCCACGCCCCTACCGAGCGTAAACAATTTCGCAAGGCACGAGACGCCAATAATAAGAAAAAATAGTTCTTGTTTTCAAATAATCCCGGGGTAACTTGTTAAACTTTCTTGTTATGGACGTGCTTCATAACAATATACAAAGTCAATTAATTTTCGTTCATCCTGCATGATTTAGTACGAACCGACACAAGTTGGTTTTATAGTATATTAAAATAAAGTGGTAATTACTTAAATTAAAAACTTAACTCTTTAAACGTTAAAGGGAACATCTCGACATAGATACATTTTTCTCAAATACTAGCTGATGTGTACCCGGTCTTGCTCGGGATCATTTATTTATTTTGGAATAAGGTTATGCTGTGAATTCTTACTTGTCATTTGGGCGCAATCTCTAAAAAGGAACAAAAAAAAATAGTTTGAAAATTTCATTTCTATCCTAACATTTATTATTTCATAAAGTTTTTAAATAGGTACCTACTGGTCTTTTTATTGAAAATATGGTCGATGAAATCAATAATATTTTATCAGTGCTAAAATAGGTGATTAATAAACATGGTCTTAATAAACCATTGATTTTTAAAACATTGATATTCGAATGTTTCCCGTTTTCCGGTATGACCTTTGATGATGCGAGATAAAAACGCAAACATTTATAAAATTTACTTATCTGTCGCAATTCATGGAAGGTTTCGGTCGCTGAGGGGTTTGAAGAAAACCATTGGTGTAAAGCCTGGAGGACCCGTTTTTATTCCGTGATTTAGTTTGACGGGGACATGACAGCTCTTCCTAACACTTGTGTGAGGTGACGATGCTCACAGTACATACATATATTATTTTATTATTATTACAATTTTCTATTTATATCATTTGTCTTTACTTGTCATTATTTTTTAGTATACTGTGTACCTTGACGAGGAAAGCTTCTGTACGAGACGTGTAGGCCCACACAAGGGACTGTAATATTTAGGCACCGGTACACAGGGACACATCACTACTGTGATTCGCTAGTCCTCCTGAGAAAGGTGTTTGGTAGTTTCCAAGTGGGGATGTCGTCGTGGGCGCTCTGGGGAGCGTACTTGATTTGTAGCACCGGCCAGAATGGTCGATCGCTTGAGGTGGTGTCAGCTGTCATATGATCAAGGTTTGCTGCGTATCCGGGACGGCATTTGGGTCGGACCAGTTGCTGCAAGTTCGCTGGTAGGCTGGGTGGCTGTCGGGCTCAGGTTGCGGGATATTCGGGGACGGCTTTAGGGTTGGACCGGTCGCTGCAAGCTCGTGGTTCACTTGAGGTAACGTCAGCTGTTGCTGGATGTAGAGACTATTCCTGTCTGGCAGCGGTAAGTTGAGGCATCCGAGGTGAAGCAGCGTCTAGGCGGAGGTCTTTTATATCCGGGGACGGCTTTAGGGTCGGACCGGACGGGCTCAAGTCTCTCGCCTGGTGAGGAGAGTGGGTCTGGGTAGAGTGAAGATAAATGATGGTGATCGATGTTCACGTTAAAACAGCGTTACAGTGGAAATGTTACTTGGTCAGGGTCGTGGGAATAGAGCGCGTGCCTATGTGCGTACGATTTTTATAGGGCGCGGCAGCATTATTTGCATGTGTTATGAAATCATTGCATTTTGTGGTATAATTTCGACTTGTTTACGGTGAAATATAGGCCTTTGGCTCGCTTGGTATTGAATTTTGTTGTGTAATCTTGACTTGGTTATTTAGACCTGTTGTTCAACAATTTATATTTGGTTATAAAGAAATATGTTTAATGTGTTTAAATTGATTAAAAAATGTTGATATTTGTTTTTTAAAAACAGCGGTGCAAACAAAATAAATCTCAATAATTTATTAATAATGGATGTACAAAATAACCATGTTTATTAATTAGTATTATTACTTTTTGTTGCCCCGGTGGGTTTTTACATATTTTGAAATTTAAATGATTTTGTTAACAGTAAGAAAAAAAGGTTTAAAGTTAATAAAAAATAACATGATACATAGGAGGTATATAAGTGTAACATATTTATGATGTATATGTATGTATAATAATGTATAAGTGCATAACATAGAGAAGTTATAAATGGAAAGGTTTCGTAGGTAATATTATTTTTTTAAAATAAAAATAGTAATAGCCTGATTTACATGATAAATAATATACAAGTGCATAATGTAATATAATATGAGTGCACGACATTGCTAAAAGTAAAAATTCAACGTATTTTTATATTTCGGATGACGTAAAAATGTGTGAATTTGCATAATACATAATATAGTGCATGCTACAGAGAAAAAAAGAAGAACAAGTTTTTGGATTGTAGGTAAGATAAAGATAATTTTTAAAAAAGATTATGCAATAGCTCCTATGCTCTTATAATCGTTGCAACATGAAAATATCGTTCAGGTATCTTTTAAACATGGGTTAACTTATTTATTTATTTATTTATTCACGCCTAGAAGGCTTTTACATGTTGATACATTTTTCACATAGTTTTACAAGGGAGTACAATAATGTACACATAAATAAATAAATAAAGTGTAAAAGAAGTAAGTAGGTACAATATAACAGTATGTAGTTACAGCGTAATTATCACAATGCATAATAGTTTATCCTGTGGTTTCATTACGGTACGTGTGTATTTCAGTACGGAAGAGTATAAGAAGTAGTTTAGTGCATAATATTATAACATAAGTATAAAGGAAATGAGAAGGTAGATACTATATAAGTAGCTAGTTTCAGCGCAATAGGTGGGTAATAGAGGCACTAGATTTATAATTTCTATGACGTTGTAAAACATGAACAGTTTATAATATACGTGTTTATAAAACAGCAAACTTATATTATGCCTGGTTGGGTATTTTACAGAAACATAACATAATTAAAATAACAATGAAAAACAATGCACCTGAAAAAAAAACCTAATAAATTTAATATTGAATATTTATTTATTTATTTTATTTTAAATGTACATTTACAGAAATATTCCAATGACAAAAGTACATTACATTATAGTTTGTTAACAATATGTGTTACACACTTATCAGAGTTTTGAATTTTAAATTAACAGTTAACATATATATCCAATTACATTTTCCAATTTGTAGTTAATAGCGTAATACATTAATAATATAGGTACATTAATAATGACAGGTGCTAAAGAATACTATTATTTCGCTCTTGAAATGATTGTGATTCCATTGAAAAATATCAATTTCAGAAGAAAGGTTTAATAGTGAGGTCATTCTCCCCAGAGGCATGATCATTGGTAGGTTGGTCCTGCCTCTATGAAAAATAAACAGCCTGTGTCGTCTCGCTCTGGAGAAGTTATCAGGGACATAGAGTGACATCTTTTCCAGAACATCAGGATTGCAAATGTACCCGTTTAGCAGCTTGTGTGCTACTAACACCATTGCAATTTTTCTCCTTACGTCTAGACGATTTAGTCCCAGCATTCCCGCGAGGAAATCTGAGGGATACAACAAAGGGTAGTACCCAAACTCTCGCATGTACAAGTACCGCATGAACTTTTTTTGCACCTTTTCTACATCATTTGAGTAGAGGGCATCTTCGGGTCCCCATATTACTGATCCACTCTCGAGAATGCTGCGAACCAGAGTGAAGTAGAGCATTTTTATGACTGCTGTGTTGGAAAAAGATTTTGCGTTGCAGATTACAAAGCCTAGCATTCGCATCGCAGAGTTGCACACTGAATCGATATGAGAACGGAATGTCAGGCGTGTGTCAAAAGTGATTCCTAAATCCTTCATTAGTAAAATATGTTTTAACGAGGTACCATATACCATAACCATACCACAATATATCTCTATAGGAGAGGTGAATTTGATTCCAGGTGTATGTAGATGAGAAATGGGTGCATGTATTTGGTAGTTAGTCCCAGAATATTGTTAAATAATATGTTTTGCCGAGTACATAGTACTATTAATCATACTATAAGACATTATGTGGCCTTCTTGGAGTCCGTCCGCAGTTTGAATAAGAATTCGCTAGCAATATAACTGCCGAATGATTTTAACATCGAGATTTTATTTAATCATCAGGTGCTTTTTTTCAAAGAAAACTCCCTTTTTATCTGAATACCGACCAAGAGTTCCAACTGCCAGGAGCCAGCGGTATCTCTCAAGGCCTATATTTCTCTCAAGGCCTATATCATCTTTGGGGATGCTGTGTGGAGGGTATTTTAGAGGATCGGAAGGAGTGAACATGGGTCTTGAAGAGACCCTTGTTATGAGATGGAGGAAACACAGCCGAGCTGTTGAACACAAGAGCGAATCGTATAAGCGACCTTTTCTCATGTGACAAATGTTGACTGGGTGCAAATGTTGGGCACGCGTTTGGCGTGTTTCCCGACTAAGCATTGGTGCCAAAGGGATCAATGACGCTAGTTCCTCAGAGCATCTTCCATTAAAATACCAGTTGAACAAATACAGCATTCCCGTCCCGATTGCAGTCCATTTGTTAAGATTGGCGAATCTTTCAAACGGACCGCCCGTTTCTGCACAGTCAAGGGTTTTTTTCAGATATTTTATGACTCCCGACCAGAGGTGGCTGCAAAATTCTACAGTGGGCGCACTTGCGATTTGTGCAGGGTCAGCAGTTGTGTACTATTAAAGAATCTGCGGGCTCTGTATAGTACGCCAGCTTCTGAGAAGCTAACTTGACTCTGGCTTCGATGGAGCCCCCATACCTTTGAAAAGTTGTAGCTTGATGGAATTCAAGTTGTATTTAAAGGTATTATTAGCGTCTGCTTCAGATTTTGAAGATTTTTACGCGTAATGTATGCAATTTAATTATGTTGGCTATCTCGTCAAGTTAATCGACCTCCAGTAGTGACTTTACCACTCCGTAATGGGATTTATTTCATAAGCAAAATGCAGTATTATCATCAATACTTTTAGCAAATCCATAGGTTTGTGGAAGATTACTAGATTCACCGGATGTATTTGAGATCTGCTGGTTATAATAGGAATTTTAAGGATAATAAGCAATCGTACAAATATTATCATCTACGATATTTTTGCGATTTGTGAAAAGGGTCTCGTTTGGGACATTTCTACTATGAGATGAGAAAACAAAGCTTCTATGCTGAATGTCCAAATGATCACATCTTGAAATTTTATATCTTCGACGTTAAGCGATGGCTGAAAATGTCCCAGACGGATCATTGTCCTGTCAATGTAAGATAAAAATAGTAAACCTGAAACATCTTGACTTTATCTGTATTAACTCTCTTATATTAACACTGAACCAGAGCTTTGGTGTACAGAGCTGGGAACATTATCCCTACCCGGCTAGGAAATTTCTGAAGCGGGTTAAGAAAGATGATACAGGCCCTGAAGGAATTTATTTTCCTTACAGCTTCCTCTGGAGTTAGTGTAAAAGAAAAATTCATTTTAATCTTGTTACAATCATCATTAGTACCGCTGCGGAAAGGACTCTCTACCTTGACTTCTGTGCAACGATGTTCACGTGCAAATTTATGACAAACTATAAAAAGATTAGTATAGAAAGACTTCGTATACAGTGCAATAACGCCTTCCGCATAATGTTTGGACTTCTCAGATACTGCAGCGCTTCCAATATGTTATAGCCCTTATAAGATCTAGGGTAACTGGAATGAGGGAAATAATAGACAGCTCCAGGATATCCGCATCATGGAGGCCCGTCTCAGTCCAGCCTCCAGCATCGACGCATACTGGAGAAATATATTGGCCCCTCAGATTTAAATGCTGCAGCACCTTAAATGATTTAGTTTCATGTATTTATCTTCATTTCATGTTCATTTTTTTTTATTTTAGTTTATGTGTTATGTATCATTCACCTAATATCTTATTATTATTTTATTTTTTAAACTCTTGAAGATATTTTCTATATTTTGATAAGTATTGTATGCATATTTATTATTGAATGTGTGTTATTGCACTAACCTGCCGGAGTAAACATTTATTATTATTATTTGATTTGCAATGTGGAAAAAACAAATATATCTTTGAAAGGTCAGTTATTGAAAAATCAACCTTCTAAATAATATAATATTTTCGAGGTCAAGGCTGCTGGAATGTTGCGGTAACTTGTGTCTGTCATTATTGTGTTCGAGAGACCGTAATATTGGCTAAGACGCTTGATCTCCCATTCTAGGGAGCTTTTCAACATCTCAAAAAGGCTTTATCGCGATTATTCATCTGGGCTTCATGGCTAATACCTAGATCCAGAAAAACACGTAGAATGTTTACTCATAAAAATATTCCATTACAGGATGAACCAGTGCGTGTTTTTTTTCAGGTAGTATGTCTATCACCTTAGAAATTATGTGTTTATTTTGAGGAACTTTACATACTATTTGATTATCATAATTATTTAGTAAAATTAACTAAACCAGCGTTTGAAATATGCACCGGTTGCATATTAATACGATTATATTGATTTTTATGGGCAAATTTCAAGCTTTTTTCCATAACTTTTTTTATGCCTTTCTACCTATTATATTTCAAAAGGATTTTTATAACGAAAGGCAGAAAAAGATGCCAAATTGGAAATAATTCTTCTTCCCTGTGTGATGGGAGAAAGTTTATGGAGGTTAATGAGCTTTGCTGAAGTTGTTTAGCTAGTCGATGACATTGGAAGTCGCCAGGTTCAGCATAGATGCCTCAAAAAAAATGATTAAGTGAATATTCTTCAACGATTTGTTCAATATAAACAGATTTTAATACAAATATATATAAAGAGGAAGTTTAACAAAGGTAAGACAACAAAGTTTCTTGTATTATGTTATATAGCGGAATTTCGGGATCCGGTTCGTAATTACATTTAAATTGAAATCTGAGTAAAGATCACCAACAGATCTTCCGATGTGGAAAATTCCCGACTAGCTCGACCTCAGGAATATTTATATGCATAAAGATACACACATATATTTAAATCGTGTTCTTAGTTCGTTTATAGACAATTTGAGAAATCACCGCTTTTAGTAATTATAAATAAAAACATATACATATAAGTAAACGCAGGTGTACCAGACGTAATCTGGCACACAAGTGAACTGTAGAGGCCGACTGATCACAATCTACGGAGCGAGGATTGGAGGGAAGGTAGCACTCCTACCGTTTCTTTTGTAAGGAGGAATGTTACTGACGACAACGAATTTTGTTAACCTCGTCCGAGGCAGTTGCTTATTGGGTCCAGTCCGAGCCAGTAGTCCGATGGGGGTAAGCAGTGGTCAGAGTGAAACAAGGCGGGTGGTTCAGAAGTCAGAGCGGGCGGTGGAGATAGAAAAGTACTTATGGCGGCAAAGTAAAAGGCTATTTATGGCGGTCTACCAAGCGCAGATCGCCGGTGTCGTGTGGATGCCTGACAAGTCTGTCTCCCTCCCACTAGCCGTACTGCTCTAACGTTTTTATTCAGTCATTTAAGTAAGAGCGGTCGGTGGAGAACAAGCTCGCCCCAGACCGCCCGTTACATATATTAACAAACAATATTTTAATCACAAGTGTGCCGCGTCATAACATTTCGGGAGAGGCGGGACGTCCGATACAGCAGGAATAGGGAATTCAAATAAAAACAACTATCTTTTGCTATACAAAATACCTCGCATTAAGTCCTATATATGTGGATAGCGGATTCTAAGGCCCTAGGAAAAGCTTTAACCTGTGTGTGGACGCATTTAGATCACTAAAGGTTAGAATGAAATGTTAACTGATTTTAGATTATTTCTGTATTAGAAAAATAGAGTGGAATAAATAAGTAAATTGGAACGATACTGGTTTGGCAAACTTCTAGTCTTGACCGTATGTAATTTTTTATAAATCCAGGCCATTATTCATAATTATAATCAACAAGATTTGAGCAAATATTAAGCATCGCGTTTGAAGCGTGATGAAGTTATAGAATTTTAATGATTCGGTGTTATTTGCAAAGTGTAAATGAAATTTATAATTTATATGCTTAAAGAATATACGTTCAATGCTTTCGATTCTTTCAATATGGGCTTGGTATAAAGGTGCTCATATCGGTGCGCAATATTCAAGTGAGGGCAAATATACGTATTCATAGGTCTCATCGATAAGTAATGCATTTTCTTGCCATTATTGGGGGAAACTTGTGTTATTTTAACTTATTATGAACTTATTTATATACTTACGTATTATTTACTTAAATTTTTACCCGTCAAAAAATAAAGGAATCTATAAAGGGATATAAAAAAATTACATTTTATTTATTTTTTAAAAATTTAATCTTACAACAGAAAAAAAATACAATTCAAAAATTCCCGATAAACTACTTTTTTGTAGTTTGTCTAACGGCAGCTTGTTATTTAAAACATAAAATTTACAGACAAGGTTACAAAATATGTAAAATAAAAACATTAAAAAAATATATACGAGTATATAAATTAAAAACATAAAAACCATATGTAACAAGCTTAAAACATAAATATTTATAAAGAATATTATTCTAAAATATGTCTGCATAAATATATTTAAAAAAAAATGAATAAAATAAAAACATTGACGAAAGAAATAAATCATAAATAAAATAATATTTCCCTTTTTATAATACAAATAGCTTCTTTCAGCTAGCCAAGTTTTCAATGTGTTTATTAATGGTTTAGTTTTAATATAGTTTTTATTTATTTCAGCGGGTAACATATTTATACAACTAGGATTCATGTGTTATAGAGTTCTTTGTCCATATTTGTTTTTATGCTTTTTATTAATCCTTCATTAAAATTAAGACGAGTATTGTAATTGTGCTCTTCTCTATTTGTATTAAATATAGGGTTATTAATGTGCTGAAATATAATTTGTACCACAGAAATGATCTAACTGAAAGAATTTTGAGACTCTGATAATAGTATGGAATATTATGCCTTTGTTTGTATAAACTTTTATGAGGTAATAATTTAACCAGTGAATTTTGTACTGATTGAACATGATTGATCTTTGTTTTACAGGAAAGTCCCCAGGCTGTAATAGCATACATTATAACAGATTCCGCTAATGATGAATAAATTATTCGAAGTGTACAGATTGGAACAAAGAATTTTAATTTAAATAATCTACTAACAATTGATCTTAATCGTACGCAAACTTTATATATTTGTAAATCCCACTTGAAAAAACACTCAATAATGACACCTAAATAAACATATGATTTCACAAGTTCAACATTTTTACATGTACACGATGCACGAATGCCATCGTGTAAACAATCTGAAGTGTAACCGACTGCGGGCCCAGGCTTTCGACACTTTCTTATTCGGCGCGAAAACCCTCTCGTGCGACCACTTGCCGTCACAAGACTGTATATTAGGTACCGGATCCGAAGACACCCTCGTTCCCTTCGAGGAATGTCGGGTAGGTGGATGCTGCTGGTCGTCACGCACCCAGTTCTTTATATATGGGGCACTAGGTGGGCGGTTGAGATGTCCCTTCGCCTTGGGTGGTATTCTGCGAGCGAAGAGTTGGTGGTGACATCCTTGAAGGCGAGTGGCTGAGATCCGGCTCGAGAAATCACTTATAATCCGCGGTGGGCCGAGGCTTTCGACATCTTTCTTTGCTGTATCAAAAGACCACTCGTTTGCTCGATGCAATTCCGAGAATTATTCCGGCAACTCGTTCCCGTTCGAGTTAGCTCGGCCAAGGGAGCGCTCAGTCTCGTTTGCTGTGGTTCTCAGAATTCTACAGGCAGCAGGTAGTTTGTTGGAGAAGTAGGGAAGACGAAAGTGAAAGATTTTGTTAATCTGCAGATAAATTACAACTACCTTTATTTGTATTAAGTTGACCTATTTATGTTATTGCCGAACACATTAAGACCTTACCCCCATGGCGAGAAAGGAAGGGTCGCGCTCGCTTGGCCGACATGTAGCTTATATATTACGTGTCAAACTGTTTGCGAGCCATTTGGCCAAATTATCTTCAGTCGACGGTTGTCTAAATCAAGACATGAAAGAAAACATAGATACAACCTTTACAATTAAATTGACTTTCCCAGTGCAGTACTCCACTATACTGGGCTGGGCAAGTTGCAACTCAGACCTAAAACAATGTTACTTTGCAATTTAGTTTCTTCAGGTACATACTAAAAACGTGACATTACATGAAAAAATTACATAAAAGGTTTGTTTAAAAGCAATTTAGGTGATTTTAAAAGTTTGGTTTTTCAGGTTGATTCTAACTGTGTTAACTACTGTCAATGTTTTCCCACTTCCAGATAACAGCGCTTTCAAATGTGGCTTCGTTATCTGGTCGTAGGGAGCAATAAACATGACAAAGTTGATTCTCCCAGCGCAGTATTTTATTATACTGTTCTGGTCAAGTTGTAATTAGACATATAAAAATGTTAAAACATAATCATAATAAAAAATCACAACAAATAATTATTTAAAAACATTAAGGCATCTCCTCAGTACGGCATTATTCAAATAGTTGATTATGGCGCTTTGAAGAGATTTGAACATTACAAGAAACAACTTACTTAACAATTACATTGATAAACGTTGAACATAAAACAAAAACACTAAACATTCATAATTATAATTGTCAATACGGACATTATGACCCTTGCAATACGGTATTGGACCCTATAGGACTTCTTGGGTGGTCCTTACAGATTTTATGAGGAATGCACCAGTGGCGTGGAATGGGGGTGGAATAGACGATCGACCAATAAGTTCAAACACGTCTGGTACATATTGTATGTGTTTTTATTTCAGGTGTAATATATTCCTTTGCATTTGGGGATATTATGTACATCAATTTAGTTTTTTTTGCATTTATAATTAATCCAGAAGCATGAGACCATTTTAAAAGTTCAATGTAGTCTTTTTGTAAAAGGTCCATACATGTTTGAAAATCACTGCTAGAAATTACCAAAGCAATATCATCCGCATACACAAAGTGCTTTACATGTCTAAAAATGTATTTAATAAATGATACATAAATAATATACAAAATTGGACCTAATATCGAACCTTGAGGAACTCCTGCAATAAACTTCTTTTTTTTCTTAAAATGTTCAATAGTTTCAGTTTCATGCATCCGTTGATTAAGTAATTTTCAAAGAGTTTTAGAAAATTTCCTTTAATTCCTATAATTTTTAGTATTTTAAGTAATTTACAATGGTCAATAGTATCAAAAGCCTTGGAATAATCTATAAATAAGACCAATGCACGTTTTTTACAATTCAACTCATTATTTATTAGGCTGGAAAACTTTTGAAGTAGCAATTCAGTGCTCTTTTTTTTGAAAACCGTATTGATTGGTATCAATAATGGAAAATTTTTCCGAATATTTAACTAATTTTAACTGAATGTATTTTTCAAGAATTTTGTCGAGTGATGGTAAAATACTAATTGGTCTGTAGTTACTCAATACAGTGTGATCACCTCCTTTATGAATGGTCTGATAATACTCCATTTTAATTCATCGGGAATTGATTTAAAACAAGTTAACTATTTGATAAATTAAATAAATAAATAAATTTGATTAAACACGTTTTCTTGGTGACCTGGTAAAACATAATAAAGAAGTATTTTTAGTATTATTTTTTTATATTTCCCATTTTTGACAACAATATCAATTTCATAGCCGTCCATTTTGACCTCGCTTTTTTATTGGTGTTATTTTATGACTGTCACTAATTAAGAGACTGTCACTAACTAAGAAGAGCGATCTTGGAGATTTGAGCTGTTATATTTAAAAAGTACAGATTGTTCATTAAATTTTTTTTTAAACAAAACTAGTTTCCTTACAGATTAAATAGGTTTAGAGAAAAATACAAATATATGAACGTAACCGTACTAAATATGAGAAAGACATAAGAGTAAGAAAACATAGAGGATATAATATTAGTGCAAACAGCATATAATAGGTTACGGAGTAAATATGTAAATGTACATGTAATTTTAATCTCCAATACTTCAAGTGGGGACTATGGACACACTTAGAAATATTACAAATATAAAAATACCACACGTATTATGTGATAATAGGATAAACGGTAACATTTTTCTTCAATCTATTCACACAACCTATCAGTCTCATTCATTAACCAAAATAATGCTTGATCTGGGCAACGGGTTTGGAGGTGTTATTGATGTATTTGCTGGCACCATTCATACAGTTAAACGTCATCTGTACCAGCACTTTGATGAATCCTACAATATGTAGTATTGTAGCTTGGGTAATGTAGCGTTAATGATTTGTGTTATAATATTGTTTTAGTTTTCTATTATATGTCGCTGTTTGAAAAAGAAAGTTCATTACTTTACGTACTTGTAATTTTTTTATATTTCCTTATATTATGTTATAAAAAACATGTAAAAGCCGAGATGCGTGTATAATGAAATTGATAAATAAATAAAATTATTCAAATTTTTTTTCGACCCAAAACCGCTGAGACCAAAAAAATATATTTTAAAATGTCCGA
Source organism: Halesus radiatus (assembly GCA_022606495.2). Taxonomy (NCBI): domain Eukaryota; kingdom Metazoa; phylum Arthropoda; class Insecta; order Trichoptera; family Limnephilidae; genus Halesus; species Halesus radiatus. The sequence goes on along the minus strand of JAHDVE020008624.1, from coordinate 3,008 downwards.
CCACGACGGCACTTCAAAATACTTAATTTCGAATCCGTATAATTTCGGTAAAAGTTTGTTCACGTACAAGAAGAAAACAGAATACTAAATAAAACAATTATTGTATTGGCAAATCACAGTTCTTTGAAATTTTTTTCGAAGATGGGTTGTTTGTTAAATCATTTTTTATAGAAGATAAGTTTAGTACAGCGATATTAAAATATATTTTTATTCCGTTTTTAAGAATTTTTTATTGGTAATCCAAACAAAGCACTGTTTTTTAATTTATTTTTTTAAATTTTGTTTCATACATATTTTTTTTATTTAGTTAATACATTTTAAAAGCTAATAAGACAATTTGTAGTGTCTTTCTTAGTCCTCCTCAATAGGGGTTCCTGTGCTCAGGCGGACTAGGTAAGCTCCTACAAAGTTCTTCCAAGATGCTGGATAAATCTTCATCTTTGATTTCTTTGTGCCAGGTTTTGTTTGATTTTTCTAGTGTAGTTAAAATGAAGTTTCTTCTGTTTTTTTTTTGAAGTTTAGAAATGTTTCAATTATTCTAAGAATAGATATTTTGAATGTTAGGGACTGCAAAAGATTGGAAAATTTCTTTTGTTGGCGTTCTTATAATATACTATCAATTTTTTTTGTTCAACTACACCGAGGTAAATAAAGTATTTCTGTCGACATGGCTTAAGAATACACGATAAGAATACAATAAAAGAAATCAATTCCACCCAACTAAATAATCACATGAAGTAAATTGTATCCAGCAGAGAAATCAGAAAGGTTGGATTGAACGATAAAAATAGTGTTTGTTCCTTATAAGAATTCGTGCGAAAAACAATAATACTTGCCACTTGAATATACCGCTACAAAATTACATATTCCACAGAAAAGCTTTAAAAACTGAACGATTTTTTTGTAAAACTGTTTACCCGAGAATACATTATTTTATGAATACCTTCAAACACTCTTATGGGAAATATTTAAATAGGTGCACATCAGTATCAAAGCAACCGCAGAGATATTATCAAAAAATAACCCGCCATTCATGGTGTTCAAACGACTGCATTGGAATATTATTTAGATTCTATATATTTTATCCTCTTATTTAACTTTAAATAAAAGACATGTACAATGGTCACATGTATTCTAATATGAACATAGTATGTCTTACATATAAAAAAATACAATTTAAGTTACAATGTACAATTAAGAATTACAAATAAAATTTATGAAAATTTACGATAAAAAACGAAAGTCATTCAATATTGAACCCTACGAAATATATTTAGTTTTCCATGGGACACACACGTCAAAGGCATCCGTTTAACACCATTCCCACATGTGAAATTACAAATACTACCTTCCATGTAATTCAATACTCATCGCTTACTAATATCACACTCAATTACAATCACGACGTACACCAACACAACACAAGAAACCACAACAAACTACATATACCAAAAATAAACTCAACAAAATATGGACTAAAACCTTTAGAATATATAGCTTACACACAATACAAGAAATTATCCAACAATATTAAAAATTCATGCAAATGTTAAAGGAATCATATGTTATCATTATCAGCCATTTTGGATTAGTGGTTTGTTTTTGACAATTGGAAAGGTTAGTCTCGTTTTTGTGTGTTCTTCGATCAAATAATATGTATTAAATTTTGCGTTAAAAATGGAATAAAGTGCCCCAACGCACTTAAAATGTTGACTGTGGCATTCGACGAATCTACTTTGTCTCAAAAAAGTGTTAATAAGTGTCACAAGCGCTTTACAGAAGGCCGAGAAGATGTTGATGACGATGAGCGTTCTGGAGTTGTCCTGAGCGTCCAACCACGTCAACAAACGAAGAAAACATCGAAACAGTAAAGAAAATGGTTTTGGAAAATCGTCGAATCACTATTAGGGAAGTTGCAGAGGATGTCGGCATATCAATCGGCTCATGCCATGCAATTTTCTCGGATATTCTGGGCATGAAACGTGTGGCAGCGAGGTTTGTTCCGAAATTGCTAAATTTTGAGAAATAGCAACGTCGCATTAGTATCGCTCAGGAGTTGTTGAATGACGTCAACGACGATCCAGGTTTGCTCAAAATGGTCACAACTAGTGATGAAACGTGGATATATGGTTATGACGTCGAAACTAAGGCCCAATCATCCCAACAGAAGCGGCCAGAAGAGAGAAGACCGAAAAAGCACGCCAAGTTCGATCAAATGTGAAGGTTTTGCTCTCTGTTTTCTTCGATTACAATGGCGTGGTGCATCATGAGTTCTTGCCAACAGGTCGTACGGTTAATAAGGAATACTACAAGGAAGATATGCAACGTTTGAGTGAACGATCGGAATTGTGAAAAAAAACATCGATTTTGCATCACGATAATGCACCAGCTCACACATCAATGCTTGTTCGTAATTATTTCGCCAAATGCAACACCGTAATCATGCCTCAACCACCGTATTCACCAGTCACCAGATTTGGCTCCCTGCGACTTTTTCCTATTCCCGAAACTGAAGAGACCAATGAAACTAAAACGTTTTGCCACAATTGGTGAGATAAAGTCATAATCAAAGAACGAGCTGATGGCCATACCGAAAAGCGCATTCCAGAAGTGCTTCGAGGATTGAAAGAAGCGCTGGCATAAGTGCATTATATCTGAGGGGGATTACTTTGAAGGGGAGAAAATGGATATTGATGAATAAATAAGTACTTTTCGAAAAAAATCGAAATTCACCTCTTCTTTTGAACACACCTCGTATAATGTACCAGTGACATATTTCTTTATAGTACTCGTATATATATCTGTACATTATATTATAATGTACCAGTGATATGTCTTTATTATAAATGAAATGTATGTGTTGTAAATGTTGTTAATGTACTGTGAATGTTAATTATGTATTTGAAATATTAAGTATCATGTTTCTAAAAACTGAACTACAGGTTCTGTATGTGTTTCCCATAATGAGTTTCTCAACTTTTGGAAATACAATGCATAGTGTAGTGTAT
>JAHDVE020008623.1:35527-62891 GCA_022606495.2 Halesus radiatus | reverse complement strand
GATCCGACCACAAAACGTGGCAAAAGTTATAATTAATTTAATTAATAATTAACCATGGGTACATGGGTACTTGGGTACTTGTGTATTTGGGTACTTGGGTATTTGGCTACTTAAATACTTGGATACTTGGATATTTGGTTACTTGGATACTTGGATACTTGGATTCTTGGATGCTTAGATACTTGGATACTTGGATACTTGGGTACATGGGTACTTGGGTAATTGGTTATTTGGATACTTGGATACTTGGATACTTGGATACTTGGATACTTGGATACTTGGATACTTGGATACTTGGATACTTGGATTCTTGGATGCTTGGATACTTGGATACTTGGATACTTGGGTACTTGGTTATTTGGGTACTTGGGCACTTGGACACCTGGATACTTGGATGCATGGATACTTGGATACTTAGATACTTGGATACTTGGATTCTTGGATACTTTGATACTTGGATACTTGGATACTTGGATATTTGGATACTTGGATACTTGGATACTTGGATACTTGGATACTTGGATACTTGGATACTTGGATACTTGGATACTTGAATACTTGGATACTTTGATACTTGGATACTTGGATACTTGGATACTTGGATACTTGGATACTTGGATACTTGGATACTTGGATACTTGGATACTTGGATACTTGGATTACATCGCGATGTTATAATCATCATGTTATCTGTCATCGTGTTATCTGTCATCATGTTGAAAAGTCATAAATTTTTGCAAAAATATAAAATTACACCTTTAAATCGTAAATCGCGACGTTGAAAGTGCTATTACCAACGCCCACAACAAAATGAACCATATCCCCACAAAAAACTGATAAACTTTTAGAGAATTATTTGTAAAATTCTTTAATTTATTACACGAATATAAAGTTCTAACTCTCTGGGGCCAGTGATACTATGGCATCACCGATTGGAGTATGTTGTGAGGCTGAAGGGAGTGAGAAGGGGAAAGAGATAAGGTGGAAGGAAGGTTGGCAAGTACCGGACTGTTCAGATTTGGCCACTAAATAAGGCTATTCCTATTTAATGTAACCTTTCGATTCTGAATGGCCACCGTGGAGATACCTCAGGGTGATACGCCTTTCAGACAGAGGCGTCCACCAAAATTTTGTTAACGAAGCTTCACACCCGAAAGTAAATCATTTACAACTATCGGGGAAATCGCTGCATTATTTTACGGAAAATCTTGGTTTTAGTTTATGTATTTTAATTTTTCCCCTGAAAATATGTTTTGTCCGACGAGTCAGTATGGAGATAATGACCCAAATGATCTTATATTATCATCTTTTAAGGTGAAACTTAAAATTATTATCCAAAATCGCGATCACAGATAGCGATAATTCTTAACGGTTTAGAAAAACACCTTTGGCACATAACTCTTTTAAATATTGCGGTGATTTATTTGTTGGTCGGTGTAAAATACAATATTTTATTGTATCACTGAAGCCGCGTCTCTTGCGAATGTTTTTTGAAAATATTTACATAAAAAAAAAAAACAAAACAAAGGTGCGTTGCCGTACACATGTGTGTGTGCATACACAATGTTTTTGCTTTCCGACACCGATGGAAAACATTCCCCTTGCGGGTGAAGAGGGTAAGGGGGGAGGGGTTTGTTCCATTTTTTAATAATCGCCGCACGGTGCATATCTATCTATCCATCCCGCCCGATGATACTTCAGCCAGTCACAGCATAAATCGGACGAGTTTTTTAGGTTATGTGTACTGAGCGAAATTATAATATATTATTATAAGAAGTTTGCTTATATATCAGTAATAATAATAGTTTATTTAACTGTTATGCATTCTCTTATTTTGTCTGATGTTTCTGACAGCATTATAGCCCTCATATTAAGAACTTTATAAGGGCCGTCTGTTTCAACGCATGCTATAGTAAATGTAAGAGTTAAACGGCGTGCTAAAGTTAAATTTCACCAAAATACGTTTTTCAATCAATTTAACTGCCTGTTTTACGTCACTTCTAACTTTAGCACTTACTTTCCGAAAACCGATAGTTACTCGGTCATTTTGACATATTTGACAGTTCTATTACGGAATCGCTCGCATCGATGTTTCTTACGACTTATTTCATGAATAATATTATAAAAGATGATGATAGGGACAACGAATTCCTCATCCAGTAATATGTATTCAGCGAGAAGCGAAAAAATTTCGACCACCATAATAATATATTATTTATGTTTTCGGGTTTTCACGGTCAAAAGTATTTTTTTACTATAGCGCAACACGGGATAATATCCGAAAAACTATTCAAGATAATAATACATTATGCTTATTTGGGACGATTCTGAATTTTTGACGCGATATCGTAGGTCGAAAGATCTCGAAATTTGCAATGACACAAATTCAATATGATATACTGAAAGGCTAATTATATTTTTCCCTGTAATATCGTATATAAAATGCTCACACGAATATTTTTGTAGGAACAAAGCTGTCAGCACCATTGATATATCGAGCTATATAAGAATATCTTTTAGATACCAGTACGACGCAAACTAAAACTATACTTGAAACAGCGCGTTGTCCTATTTGACGAGTTACTTTAACTGACAGTTAAAATTTAAATTTAGCTGACGGTTTTGAAACAGACGGCCCTAAAGAACACATTCATTGTCTATATTAAACAGTGGCTTACACAAAATATTTATTATTAATTTTGCATTCATTGATATTTATATTGATTTTTTTTTACATAAACAAAACAATTATTTTTATAAACAATAATAAACAATTGAGCATCTGACCGGACATCAGAAGGGTGCAGGTTCGAGTCCTGTCGGCGACATTTATCTTTGCTCGGAAAGGTTTTTTTTCAATTTGGATGAGTGTTTCAGGCTAATAATTATTGTTTATAAAAATAATTGTTACCCTTCGCGCTATGCACAAAAATCTTGTCTTAAGTTTTTAAGAACTTTAGTTTATCAATTAATAAAACAATGATATTTTATTCCAACCTATAAAACTATGTAACACACTTAAAAGAATATTCTAGAACTCGTCTCGTCGTCTACACAAAAAGTTTTGTTTTAACCAAAACAGCAAGAGACGGAATATGTATGAAAACAAATGTTTTGTGTATGGTTTTTTGTGTAATGTACAAAAAAAACGTTCGCAGAAGATGCGGCTTTACACACACATATATTGTATTTTCTTCGAGTAATTGAGCTTTAAACCTACGATAACAGTTTGTCCCATTTCATACTCAGGATATACACCCGCCAACAAACAAATCACCTCAATATTTAAAAACGTTCAAAGTATTTTTTTCCAAAATATTAAGAATTTATGCCACCTGCAATCGTAAATTTGCAAAAAAAATTTGTTTCTCCTTAATATACTTTTGTTTGCACAATATCCAGATTTTTTTTTGGCGATTGTTATAATATTATGTATTTATATTTAGCAATAAGAAAAATGATTTTAGAAAAGTGTTATAATGGTTGCATGAAAATTCACACACTTTAGAGAAGTAATAAAATCAATAAAGTATGAAGAAAAAACTAGCCTTAAAACCTAATCTGACTTAACTTAGTTAACCATTTTTTTTTTGTTCATCATTTTTCATGGCTATATACCTCTTTTCAAAGGTGTGTCGATTTGTCCTGTAATTGTTAAAATGCTAGTTCAACACGAAACAAAAAAATCCCCAAAATGTCCACTGCGCAAGAATTTTCCGCGGAAAACTTAAAAAAAAAAAAAAAAAAATTCCAAATCGCCATCCACTCTGCTTCTTACATCCCTAATTATAAGGCTGGCCCATAGCCTAGCTTCCTGGGGAATCCTTTGTCGGGTCTCCTTATTAATGACGTCACTACGCTCATTTGTTGTACGGGGCTGAATGAGGTTGTGTATACTAAACGGCGTTCATGACGTCATGAATCAAAACAGATATTTAGCGGCTTTCTTCCTGTAGTAAAGATGCTAACCACTGAAAATGATTTTATGTAACAATGTACAATTTGACACACTTACTTTGTAGCCGGTCAATAAAGGATTTTTTTTTTAAATCTATTGATTTTGCAATCACATAATCTACACTGGCGATTACCCAACCTACAGACTTATGTATGTAAATCTATAAACTCGTATGTGCTTGAAGAAATTATTTGATTTTATTGCGGAATTTAAAAGAAAGCTTAATATTAATTATATGAAAGAACAATACGGTAAACTTTTGACCTTGCCACGTGTAGGATTTTACTGTACCGTAGTATACCTACGTTGGGTAAGAGGTCGACATTTTTAATTTTTAACATAGGTGTAAATATATCTGGAAAGCCTTGATACGTAAGCATGTTTATTTAAAATTTTAGAAGGCTAATACGCTTTGAATTTTGGGAGAATTTTATCCCTTCCCTTACGGTGCTAAAAAAAATCCCCGAGCTCCGATGCTGTACACTCAGCGTACAGATGACACATTTAGAAATTTGTCATTTTTAAGTTGGATGAATAGTTTATATTTATTGTTAACGTTAGTTATTTTATTAATAGTACATATATACATAAGCAAAATATTGTGTATAAGTTTTGAAAACGATAAAAAACGCATGATACATTCATTACAGCCGGTAGAACACAGAATACTGCAGACGACCGCGCATCGTGGCACAGTGAGCGAAACTCTCACTCACTACCGCACCACTCGGCAAGATATAAACGCACGTAATATATTATTATTATTTTATCCAATAAGTAAATGTATTTCTGAGGAACACCTAAAATATGAATTCCCTGTTTATTATATTTACGGAGATATTGAAAAAAAAAATTATTAATTCATTATTAACGCTCTAATGGACTTTTACATATTTTTAACGTTTTACATGATTTTGTGAAAAACGCAGAGAGAAAAAAAAGGTTTTTCGAAAATAAAAAAGAACATGATACATTATAGGTATATAAGTGTAACATATGATATATAATATCTATAAGAATGTATAAGAAAAGAATAAAAAAATAAATAAAAAAAAAACAAAAGTTTTTTAAGTTGCAAATAATACAAAAAAAAAATTGTAATAATCTGATGTACATGATTCATAATTTGCCAATAATTAGAGATTTGTTAAATCAGTTGACAGCACCGGAAAGCAAGGGTTAAACTTAAAGGTGCTCCTTTGTTAACTTTAAGCCATAGGTTCCCAAAGTGGTCTACATGAACCCCTGGGGGTCGACGAGATGTAAATGGGGGTCCATGGATCGAAGTCCATTTACACTGCACGCACAGTAATGTCGGAGGATGTTTTGACCATGGAAATATCTCAGTGGATTATATATCCATACTGCGACATTGAAAATATGGAAGTCATATTACAAGAAGATGTGATTTGATTTAGCGCAAACAAAGAACTTAAGGTGGAGTTCATTAACTGTTATCGGCAGTTATGGGTTCAGAAAGATATTCCTGTTTCTTATCTTCCATTATAGGCTATCGCAAGAAAGTTTTTGATAGCTTTTCAATCTTCATACCCCGTAGGAAGGGGTTTTAGCGCGGTTACCAATCTTCTTGCAATCGGTTGCAAATCACCGAACGTAGAGATTTACGGCTATACCTTAATAACTAAAAGCCAAATATTGACCAATTGCCATCGGAGCATCAGGTTCATCCCTCTTATTAACAGTATTTATTTGTTTATTCATTTTATCTAAGATTTTACTAGATTCTGATTTGTTTCGTTCCAAATTAAAATGTTTTCAATAAAGATAAAAACGAAAATTTCTTTTTTACAAATATTTACTCTACAAAAAAACTTCTCAAAGTGACCAGCATTGTGTTTTCATTTGAAGTTAATAAGTTTAGAAAAAAATAATATTAGGCAGGGTAGCGGGGGTCCATGAAACATAAAAGGAACGGCAAGGGGTCCACGAGAAAAAAAAAGTTTGGGAACCTATGATTTAAGCCAACTGCATCCTTCACTTCCTATAACTTCCCTCAACGCTATTTGAGATATAAGCAGCCAACAAATCCTGTAAAATTGTCATTTAAAGACATTTTTTTAAAACGAACATGAACGGTATTAAATACAAAAATCGCAAGTAGGGTAACTTCAAATTTAACTGGAATTTGAACTTCTGACCTTTAAAATATAAGTTTAAGAAACGGAACGGCGATTATGACGTAACTGCGGCAATTTGTTTTAATAATCTCTCATCTGTAAATAACCTTTTCTTTTGTTAACGCAATATTGTAAAGCGACACGTGTCAGGTCGCCGTGCTATCTCTCTTTGATATATCCAGTTATATCATTCAATGTTAACGTTTTTCAGAGATGAAAGCAATAACTTTCTTAGGTACACCTGCCCACTAACGCTAGTAGAACAATTTTTTTCAATTGAAAAAGCCAGTAGGAATATTCTTCAAGCTGTCGCAAAATAAGTTTAGTTTTAACTGTTTTAGTGCTATGCTTATTTTGCAAGTATGTATAAAAATTGCTACAGACATTCTGTGTTTTTAAATAAAAAAAACATATGGTATTCAATAAAAATGCGATAACTTGGACAAATATCAATAAATTTTAATGATTTTTTTGAAATTGTATAAGTAAAGAATGAAATTTTACGAATATTATAGTTCTAATAAAAATAAACTACAGATTTATAACTACAAAACATATAAAAAAATACAAAAATATAAGATTATTTCACTTCATAATTGTGCTTTCTTGTGGTCCATGTAGTGCCTTTTTACGGCGAGCGCATATGAGATTGGATCATCTTATCTCATTTGCTTTGCTGCACACATTCATTTATGGGAACAGAGGTATTGCCGTCCGTAGTGCCGCTGTCATTTGATACATTACGGTCTTCCGCAATAGAACTTCCGAAATGGTGAAAAATATCGATTCACTTTAGAGTGTATTAATTTTAACAGGATAAACAATAAATACAGTTGTCAAGACACGCGCCAGCCGCAATATAATACGCTCAAATTGAACATGCGCTCCCCCGAGGACGACCAAAAGCACACTGAAAATCGCACCGCAATAGCGCTGCGTCGTAATTTACGTAACTAAAGCTTACAGCGGGATGGCGCTGAGCCGCACTCTAACGGTTAATAAGTATTTAAGGTATCGTAAACTTTGCATATATTATAAATATTTTACTATGTGTATAATATATATATATATATATATATACATTTTTTATTTATTTATTTTAATATAATATTTCCCAATTATACAAACCATATAACACGATATGAGAAAAGAAAGAGCTACGGAAACAGAACAGCACATACATAATAGACGAATGGAGCAGTGACAAAAATATACATTTTGGAGAACATTCAAGTAAAAGCCTGCACAAGGTTTTAGTAGAGTCCATGATGTTAGATATAAAAATGATAAAATTCATCAGAGTTTATTCCCGTAAAGAATGACAAAAATCATTTAGACTGTCACAAAAATGTCGCACAAGAACGGGTCGTTTTTACGAACCAAGGATCACAAGTATCTTTCCTCTTTACAAACTCGTGGCACAGCATTTCTTAAATATTACATAGACATTATCTGTAGACTAAATATTTATTTAAAAACAAAACGACAAATGACAAGCATTGCCGGAAAAGGCATTAATTAAAAAGTAGTTAATTAAAAAGAAATAAAAAATAGTGTAATAACGTGCGCTGAGCCGTGTTTAATAAATAAAGAGAAAATCGATAAAAATAATCTATGTTCGCAAAAGGAACGGAAAAATGCTGTCATAGAAAAGTAACACCGAGTCATTGAAAATTGAATTCTATTTGAAATTGGAACATTGCGGTGCAACTTCTAGTTGAAAACATGAGCACAGACAAAAACGTGAAAAAGATTACAATTTTATCTCATATTAAATACAGGTTGTCACATATTTTTTAGAGGATCTTTGAACTATATAGGTACCTACTTACATATTTTTTCTGAGTAGAACTAACAATAACTTTTATTTTTATTTTTATATGAATACCGCACAAGAGTCGCAAACTGCTCCCAACCGTCTGGAGCTAGTGAGACTATGGCATTCCCAATTGGGGAATGTTGTGAGGCTGAAGGTATTGGGGAGGGGAAGGAGAAGGGGGAGAGGTGGGGAAAAGGGGAAATACCTGGCTATTCAGATCTGGTCACCAAACATGGCTAAAAGCCATTTCAAGCGACGTTTCAATTCTGAATGGTGGTCTTTCACCAGGGCGATACTGAGAGTATCTTCCACTCTGGAACGTGCGCAAATATACTATATATTATTTTTAAATTAATTAATTGTGAAAAAACACAAATTAATTAAATAAAAATTACTTGCGCACGCCGGGATTTGAACCCGCGACCTTCGGATTCGTAGTCGAGAGCCTTACCCCTCGACCATGGAGGCCTAACTAACTCTAATAAACTGAGACCGTACAATAATTTTGTTATATGTAATTAATTCTGGAAGTAAAGATATTCATATAACATTTAAAAAAAATAATATTTATGATAAGCGAAATTTAAATTAAATTTGAAAAGAGATCTATGTTATTAATTCCCAGATTGAAGGAGATTTCAGACTTGAAAAGAAAAAATATATTTTCGGCTATGAAAATTCGCATTTATTTACCTAGTATCTGTTCGAAAGTTACAAAAAATCTGACACAAGCGATGCTAATCATTCTCAATTTCATGTATCCGTACTTTCAACAAAATTTTATCACGGTCACAATGAGGTAAAAAAAAATCAACAAATTTGGTTCATATATATTTCATTTCAGCTAAATAAACAAAAAGCTGGTATTATGAATAAAATTTTAGTGATTAAAAAATATTTTTAAAAAATAGTACGTTGTTAATACGGTTATTACAATGAGGTAAAAAAAAATCAACAAATTTGCTTCATATACGAGCATATTTCATTTCAACTAAATAAACAAAAAACTGGTATTATGAATACAATTCTAGTGATTAAAAAAATATTTAAAAATAAATAGTACGTTGTTAATACGTTTCAAAGCTTCGTGCAGATCTTAATAAACGGATTTGCAATCTTTAGAGGAAATGCTGGACTTGCTCTACCGATATTTCATTGGAAGATTCTCTGAGGAAGTAGCGTCATTGATCCCCTCGGCACCGGTGCACAGTCGGGAAACACGTCAAACGCGCGCCCAATATTTGTACGCGTTTCCAAATTGTCACACGATAACGGGTCGTTTCTATGACTTTGTTCTTTAGTTCAACAACACGCCTGTGGAACGATTTGCTGAACTCTTTTCCTCTCTCCTTTCTATCTTCGAAATGACCCTCCACACAGTATCCTCAAAGAGGATGAGGTAATCCACCTGTGTGGAGATAATGTAAAAAAAAATAACTTCATTATTTTGCACTCCACGTATTTTTAATGTATGCCGATCGACTTCGTTGAGGGAGAATTCTAACAAATCATTTTAAAAAAAACCTATTCCTAATCTTCGTTATTTGCAGTGATGAAAGTTCTATAATCAGCGCTGTATCATGAATGGACGAAGAAGCTTTGTAAAGGATATCGCGACTTGTTCGGCATGTATGTGATATCCTAGAAGGAAATTATATTATACTGCAGTGCGACAATGATACAGGCGGAACTCGCCTCCGAATCGCGCCTCTTCCAACATCCGGTATCCGCCGCCCGCCGTCCGGAACGGAGATGCTCTGAAATATTTAGGCAGGCCTGAAAGAAGCGAATTGAATCCTTAATGCTTAGTGGCTTTGGATTAAACGACTGCAATATTACGCGTGCTTCCTTATGGCAGGTTTTTAATATAAAATAAACGAGTTTGGGTATACTGCAACTGATTAAAAAACGGTTTTTATGATACTTTTATTAGATCAGATTTTTAACCGCCGGGAGAAAGTATCTATCGCGAACTAAAGTACTTCTCATTTTTTTAAGTAACTCATTAAAGATTGAAGAAAATAATATTGACATAACCTCAATGAAACATGAAACCGGAAAAAACTATGGAAAATAAAAAGATTTCAGTATATTTGATATCGATGAAGATGACATAAATTGAACTGGTCTCATTAGCTAAGTTGGTTAAGCGGTTGCCCCTTAAGGCAGAGGTCCTGGGTTCGAGTCCCAGATGCGACTGAAGTCTTTTTATTTTCTGTTGTTTTTTTCCGGTTTCACGTTTCATTTAGGTTATGTTAATATTATTTTCTTCAATGATTAAATATTACAATGAGGTTTTTAAATCTCAATAAAAATAATTAAAAATTGAACTCATTAAAGATTATAAACCTCATCGTAATATTTAATCATTGAAGAAGATAATACCAAAATATCCCAAATGAAACACGAAACCGAAAAAAAGACAGAAAATAAAAAGGTATCAGTCTGGGAATCGAACCCAGGATCTCTGTATTACCGGGACAACCGCTCTGCCAACTGATCTAATGAGACCAGTTCACTTTACACCATCTTCATCGATATCATACCTCATAATAATCTTGTTAATTTTATGTAATTATTTTTACATTAATACTCAATTATTTACCTAAACTTATCACTTATTGTTAATTTGTCGATTTCTATAATTTATTTATGCTTACGTAATTTATTTTTTTAATACTTTGTATCCTGACGAGGGAACCATTGATTTCGAAATATGTTTTTTTATAGTAACTCCATACAGGAGACCCTGAGGGAAATAATTTCTCTAAAGACCTATATCATCTTTGGGGATGCTATGTGGGGTCTTTTAGAGGATTGGAAGGAGTAAACTTGGGTCTTGAACAGATCCATGATGTAGGATGGAGGAATCATAGAGGCCGGCAGATCATTCCACAGCCGAGCTGTTCAACACAAGAACGAGTCGTAGAAGCGACCCGTTCTGATGTGACAAATATCAACAGTGTGTAAATGTTGCGCGCGCGTTTGGCGTGTTAACAGACTATGCACCGGTGCCGCCAGGGGATCAAAGACGCTAGTTCCTTAGAGCATCTTCCAATAAAATACAGGTAGAACAAGAACAGCGTTCCCACCTGACGTCTGTGTTCCAAAGATTGCAATCTGTTTGTTAAGATAGGCGAATATTTTTTATAAATACTATCTTATGAAAAATATCTTTTATATTACAATGATGCCACAAATTGATTTTATTTTTATTTTAAAAATAAAAAAATTTCCCATCGTAATAATACGAAATTGTATATATTTGACGCATGTTACACCAACATTAAATGAACTCTACTCAAATATATTAAATTCACAGCATTATTGTGTTATCTTGTAGTCACCTGTGTATAGTTGATGCGTATACATGTATTTTGCAAACTGGTACAACCTGACACGGCAAACACACACAATGTATTCAATCCGCAAAATGTTCATGTTTTATTACCACCAAATAATAGGTATAGACAATCAAAGTACGAAGACAGAAAATAAAAATAATATCACAAAAGTTGAAAAAACTGTCTCTTTTATAGAATTGAGTCCCACTGTTAGCATAATTTATGGATGGAGACAAAAACATTGCAGTAAAATTTACGACTATGCAGAAAAATCCACATTTAACGCATTTGTAAAAAAAATTATACATAAAAATTAATGTTTGTCTGTCTGTCTGTCCTCGATTTTCTCGAAAATTACACTACCGGTTTCGCTGAAAATAGCATAGTTTGCAGGTTTCTTATTTTTGCCGGGAAGGTTTAGAGAGTAGTTTGAATGAAATCCAATATGTAAAATTGTTTCTGTAACGTTTTAAAATTAGTATGAAAACATTGAACCCTCCATGTTGTATTGAGCTTAGCCCATAGATATACCACTCTGGTTAGCCACAGATAACATATTCAAAAGAAGAACGTTTGTTTGGCTAGCATCTTTTCAAAATGGAAAACACAAGTAGGTACCTACTTAAGAACTTTATTATATGTTTTGAAAAAATAAATGTTCGCATGAAATAAAATTTTCAAATGAATGTTTATTTGTTTAGAGATAGTCATCGCAAGTCATTACTTCCGCTGTAAAATCAATTATAGCAACCAAATGACGAGCAATAATTTACAACTTCATAACTTTATTCCAAAAAAAAATCCTGAGCAAGGCCGGGTAGGTTTATAAAAAAAAATATTGATCTGGTTTTATTTCCTTTTCTTTTTTATTTGTTTTTATCGGGCAAAATTAAGCATACCTACCACTTAAAAATCTTCTATTTAACATTCTTATGATGTAGTTCAGTTCAGCTACAGTTTTAGCTGATTCTATCATTTAATCGAATCGTTTCGGTTAAGCATCTCAGAAAATTTAAAGCGGCGCGGGCGGTTCGAAACTTTGGGAGCTTTAATTGCTGAAACATAGAAACTCTACTTGGCAACTATGTATAACTAAAGGGATAAGCAAATATGACAAAGCACCACAGTTAACCCTCTGACACCCGAATTAATTATTGCCTTGTAAACAATCGCAAGACATAAACACATAATCACCTAGCACAAAAGTAGTAGCTAATTAACTTGTTGTTTTTACCTGAGCTGTTTTATTTAAAGGAAATTCCACTTGAAATGGCTCTTCAAATAATAAACTCATGTACGTTTTAGCGTTACTACCTTGTTTTCTATTTTTTATGCAACCATTTCCTACCTTATCGCCTTGGTACTCATTTTCCAGAGGTCTTCTCTTACGAGTCATTCCTTTGTCACTCCTTTATATGTTTCCTAAGAAAGGGGACGCAGGGAGGTTCCATGGTAATTCAATATACTTTTTAAAAACGGATATGATTCCGTTAATAATAATAATAACAAAATAACAAATAATTATATCCTCACTTGGATTTCCCGTGCGCAGGATTTCATTTACAAAATAGTAAATTGCATTATATTAAATTGATGTGCTCTATGAAAAAAAAGAAAATTGTAAGGTGTGGTGTTTTAAGTGCAGTTGAGTGGGTTTCGGTGTTAGTCTGTATTTGGTGATGATGTATTTTCTATTTCAGATCTCCCTATGTAACGCATCCAGTATTTTATTCAATTTTTAAATTTATTATGGCTGTTGAGATTTTTGAAGAATCGTGGAACTTTGTTGTAGAGAGTACCAGAGTATAAGAAGTTTTTTGTCCATATTTTCTGTTTGTGGTTCCTTGTTGTATGTATTTTTGACTCTGAGATCTAGTGTTATTTGTGATTGTTGATATTTCTTGTTTTCTGTATTTATGAATCTAAAGTGGTATTTTTTATAGACATAATGTTAAGTTTGTTGAAGATTTCGTCAGTGCCAGTTCTAACAGGGACTTTAAGAATAATTTTCATGGTGGCTTTTTGTGTTCTAATGAGTAAATTAGGAATATTATCATTAGAACTGCCCCATCCGATAATACTAAAAGTAAATTAAATAATATTAAAAATTCAAGAAAAAAAAAATGCCTGAAAACCTAATCTAATTAATTTTTTTATTTTATTTCAATAAATTTAAAAAAAAAAAAAAAATTATTCAAAAGAGCATATTCACTTTGTGGCGTCGTAATTGATACTATATATTAAAAACAGTGGTTTAAACAAAAGTAATTCTTTAAATGAAAGAATTTTTCGGTTGAACCCAACCTTCACCAGAAACTCACACATATAAACTACTTGTACATTCCTGATGAAGGTTGAGTTCAACCGAAACTGGTCGATAATGCATACATATAAATAAAATAAAGTGATTTAAAACAAAACAAAAAACATTCATTTAAATTATTATGTCAAGCCACAAAGTGATTGCTTTCTTCGATAAAGTAATTCTTGTTAATTTATTAAAAATCATTAATTATTTAGGTTAGGTTAGACTAAGATTTCAGGCTACTTTTTTTTTGTACTTTTAATGAATTTTTATCACTTTTTCATCACAAAAGTGTGCCGATACATACGTTTATTGATTTATCCGGCTACCCACAGAGATTCCCTAACATGACAATTGCAATCGGAATAGAGTCTCGGATATATTCATTTTGGGATGTGTTAATATTATCTTCTTCAATGATTAAATATTACAATGAGGTTTACAAACTTCAATAAGTTATAAAATATAAATTGAATATTTCTTTCCAGACTTGTAAAATAAGTCAATAGATATCTCATATAAATAAAAATCGGGTAGGTATATCCGAGACTCTATTCCGATTGCAATTGAGTTCGGGATGAAATTTGCAATCATCATAAGGATAGCAGCCAATAATATGGGATTTATAAAAATGGAGGATAATATTGACAAATCTTGAACTTGAATTATGATATCGGTGTATATGGCGTAAATTGAACTGGTCTCATTAGCTAAGTTGGTAAAGCGGTTACCCCGGATAGGTAGAGGTCCTGGGTTCGAGTCCCAGATGCGACTGAAATCTTTTTAATTTCTGTTGTTTTTTCGGTTTCGTGGTTCATTTTGGGATGTGTTAATATTACCTTCTTAAATGATTAAATATTACAATGAGGTTTACAAACTTCAATAAGTTATAAAAAATAAATTGAATATTTTAAAATATTCTTGAAGCTTTCGATTTTTTGTGATGCCTTCTTTTTTATCATCCAGGTATCGAATAAATTATGTTTTGGGGTAAATTTTTTGAAAGTGATATTATCATAAGCATCATTCTCTTTGAGGGTTAACGGTTGTTCACGAGCGTTTGCGGCTTAATTTTAAACCACCTTAGTTGATCGTCGCACCATTCTCGTTCCGACAAGTTTAAACACGATTTTAGATAGTTTCCTCAATTTGGCACATCGTTTAGTGCGCCTCACGGCTTTCTTTACTTTAATAAATAATAAAATATGTAAAGAGTTTTAAAGGCAGATATTTCTAAAGCACGACAGGAAACAACATCGCTTGGACAACAATTCGAACGTTGTTATTTACTATAAGCTTCAGTTTTTTTTTTTTTTTTTGACACGGAGACAGTTTGCGTAGCTTCTGTGAGCACTCAAACCATAGACCCATTGTGCTATCTCCCATTTTACCTTATTCCTTTGACAGTAGTTCACAAGGGTTGTCATTGGATATTCGACTAAGTCTCTTGGTTCCACAATATGTCTTCCCAGGTAGCTGAGCATTTTTTCCATCAAGGCGGGAAATTGGCATTATAGGTGAATTGGAGTCTCTTCACATTTCCTGCATCTATTGGTGTTTTCCTCTCCCAACAGCTGAATGTATCTCCTGAGGTGGCAGTGTCCCGTTAGACAAACTTGAGTTACTTTCTTGCGCGACGCAATCACATGTCATTTTATTTATTTATTTAATATCAACGGTATAACTACAAGCATAAGAATATAACATAAATAATTCTTAAAAGTAACTATTAAATGTGGCATTAGGTCGTACAATGACATCATTGAAAAAATATGATATTATAGCTTTCTTGTACTTACCTCCCGTGCAGTTAAATAGATCCGCCACATCTGCGTATCTATTACTATCTTCATGTAATCTAGGTAAAAGCGAGTGTTTGTAATGCTCAGTCCTGGTGTTGTTACATTTGAAGAGAATTTGGAACGAGAAGCTCTCCTAGGTATATGAAATTGTATGAGGTTAATTAAATTAGGACTGTCTATACTACCATTTACAATTTTATACATAAATATCAAGTCGGAATTTATTTCTTTGATGAAGTAATTATAGTTAATGCTTTCAATGAGAATATCTAGTTTAAAATTTATTCTTTTTTTCAGCATATAACTTTGTCTCTTTCTCGTAAGCGAATCCACTAAAACAGTAACATGTATCGGTACACTACCACTGTATAATGTATCAAAACTAAAAACACAACCTGTAGTTTATGTTGGGGCACGTGGAAAATGCGTAATAAAAAGTAAACAGGTCTCAACTAATTACTGGCTCTCCATCATTTTAGAAACGCGTGCCCAGCAATCTTACGTTATTGACAAATCGGGTATGAAAACGGGTCGTTTTTACAACTTAATCCCACAATAAAGAGATGGATGGCTTCAATTCTTCCAGGACGCTTTAAAAAAATCTTTTGTTATGTGAATACCGCATTAGAGTCCCAACCAGTTGAAGACAGTTGAATTATGGCATCCCAGTTTGGGTATGTTGTGACACTAAAGGCAGTGGGAAGTGGAAGGAGTTGAGGAAGATGAAGGCTGGGAAGAACAACATCGGCATTTGTGAAATAAACTATATGTAGCCATAATTTATGACAACTAATAAATCATTAGTTTATGTTAAGCCAACAGATGCGGGGCGAACGTCTTTACGATTACTTATCCTTGATAAGGATTATAGAGTTTGTGGTATATTCGCTCTGGATCCAGAATCCAATCAGTGTCACACAAATCTTCAACCTTACGAGACGAAACAAGACAGGTCACCTCTGGAACGATCTGGCAGCTTTTGTGTTTCCTTTTTCATACAACGTATACGAGATCTCTACATCGCTATTGATGGCATGGTCCTAAAAGGTAACCAAAGGGTTTCCTTTGTGTAGTACATATACTAAAAAAATATATAAAAAGTCTTAAAAAATAACAGTAGTTAGGTACTGATTCTTGCAGATTGTAAAATAATAAAAAAATATTCGACCTAGATGAGAGATTTTTAAAGTTAAAAATATATTTACGGTGGGGATATACGAGTAGATTCACTTAAAAATGTGGTTTATTTAACGGAAAATCAGCCTTTTCAACGCAAGTTTATAAACTAGATATTCTGATGTGCTTTGTGATATCTTTCTCTTACAGTTATGCATACCGACATAAATAATAAAAAAAGACTATCATAAGACTCTGGCACCATCTGTTGAGCTCGACATTAAGTCTACTTTTATACAAACTTAATCCATCCCAAGTCACAAAGATGTTTTGTGAGAGCGCGAGCTTCGAGTCTTTTGTCGACTGTGGAAAAGCGATGAAAAGCCTTGTTAAATATAAGCATTCAGCTGGAGCTTAGCAACTTGCACTATCAATACATGGAGTAAAATTCTATCTTTACAATATTTTACATTAGAAAATCCACCTAAGTGGAAAAGCTTCGTACGATATTTAAGAAATTCATAATATTATTTTTAATACCATGGGAATTTGTTCCCGCTAAGCCACTGGAAGTAATTTGTAATCAGGAGTTTTGATTCAATAATATCATATAATGTAGCAATAAATAAAAAAAAATAATCATACAAATAGAGCGCAATAATAGAACAATCTTCCCGTCTCTGCCCAAATTCCATCTTATACCCTCCATTACCTTAGTGTGCATTTCTTTGAAATATAACTAAATAAAAGCCCTGCAATTGGCAGTCCGCTCACTGGGTAGAGAAGATTATCTTCACGTTTATGCACCTCTAAACACAGTTGACACAGGAAGAGGGAAAAATGTTCCCTGGCACTGTACACAAACATTTAACAATACGATATAGGTACATGAATGCTGTGATCAATGTACACAAGTTGAAAAAAAAACATTTAAATATATGAAAACAGTAGAACAGTTTTATTATAATAATAACAATAAATAATAACCAATTACATTATAGCAATTATCACAAGTTGAGAGATACAAAATAGTAGCACTGTATTGTTACAGTGAGAATAGACTCTATCATAGTTATAATCATTTTCTACGTTTCGATTTAACGTTTTGTCATTTTAAAATGTTTAATTATAAATGCCTTTATTTACTTTCTATTCGACCATATTACATATATCTTCACTATTTTAATTTACCTGTAAATTCTATGTGTTAGTTCCGTTGTGCATTTTTTCCATGGATTTTTTTCATTAATTTTTAAAAACGTATTTAATAAAATAAGTTTAAAACTGGAGCACGACAGAAAACAACTGCGCTCGTTTGTCAATGAATTTGAACTTGTAGCATTACTTTGTTGTACGATACAATCATACAACTCTGTTTCGTTTTCGTAAAGGAAGCATTCACGTACGCAGTAACGTGTATCGATAGTTCAGATCATATAATGTATATATTCTATGGACTGCGATCGATAGGTACACACAACGACTGCAGTGATAAGTTTTAGTTCTTTGTGTCATTGTGTAAATAGGAAAGCGAGAATTTAGTGCATCTAACTTTTAAGCCAATAAATATGTAAAAAAAATTTATTATCAAGTGAATTTTCCATATTTCCTATGATTATGTACCAGCGTAAAGCTGAAAATTACGTTCACAATGGGTATTGGTTATTTCTTTCTACCAATAATCTGCATTAATTGTGTAATTTGGGTAACGTACGATACGTTTTATCGGTGAAACGATTTACCCGCAACGCGTATTAATTAAATTGTCAAAAGAGGAAAATGGATGACGCAAGCGGTGAAAATGCCAGTAATGTGTTAAGCGTTGTTTTTCACGCCTCAGCTGTTTGATATTTTCTCTTAATTTTTTTTTGTTAATTCATCAACTTTTCCAATAAATTCGAAAAACTTATATTGGATCCAAAGTGAGCAGACGTGGTCCCTTCGTATGTAGGTACATAGGTACTGTGGTTTAGTGTGGATGTCTCGAATCTGTCCACCCATACGGCGAGATTACGAAACAAGCTAGATACTCTAATATTTTATCAAATTTTGTTATTTAAAATTATGAATAATGGCCTGGACTCGCCAGAGCTTATTAACTTTATAAACATTCATATACCGTCCGTAAGACCAACTCGACAAACCGATTTTTTTTTATTTGCTCGCATGCAGAACCAATCTTAGGATATTTTCTCCAATTCCCCGTATTTGTGCGCAATATAACGCACATTTTTACAATATCTTTTCAAAATATCGAACCGAAGTAATACGTACGACCACAAATTGATGCACGAGTATAAAATGTATCGAGAGCATCTCCTGTCTCGATCCTATCTTCCTCTCCCCCCCTTGCTTCTTATTTTGTTTTTTCTTTATCTACTTAGCTTCATAAATAAAACATCTGTATTTAACCACTATTTGGCAGAAACTTTGTTGGCTTCCCTTTTGTTAAACTTCCTTTGTGTATATATATTTGTATTAAAAGCTGTTCGTTTTTGACAAATAAATAAACTTTTTGACAGTGGTTTTACCCCGATCTGCATGCAGATCTAATTTCAATCTCAATTTTCGGAAACTCAACTGTGTTTTGATGGTAGTAATATGTACTCGTATATTTTTAGAATCTGTGCTTCTAGTTAAGTATTTAACAAGGTTAAACATGTCTAAAAAATTATTTTTTTTTGGTATGAAGAGACGTTGGCATTTGGCGAGATCAACAAAGGGCGGAGCGATAAATCGTAGCACCAAATTGTGGCTGCAAACATATGGGAATGGGCGGGCCATTGCGTCAGAAAGATCAACGACTAATAGTGTCAAAAACTCATTAGCCTCAAAGAAGATTTCTTGGCGACATTTAGGTCACAGCTGTATCCAGATGGCAAATCATGACGAAATACAGAAATATTGAGATTTCAAAATATATCGATCGGTTAGTAAAATTTTTGGGGATACTTGACGTCGCACTCCTTACACAATTCTCTATATAGACGCACAAACAATAAATAGACTCTTCACCAGACAGACGTCTGGTCTTAGTGTACTCCTCAAGATTGCTGAGGCGGCAGCTGACCGACTGCTGCTGACTCGGCACATTCCACATTCCATTGGAATGATATTTGTCTAAATATTCATGTATACGTACTTGTATATTTTTAATGTTCAGTTTCGTTCGAATTTTTGTACTTATACATTAAAAAAAACCGTCGTACATCTGCAACATCCCACAAAAAATTGAACTGCTTATCATTTGTATATACTTGACATTATTATTTAGTAGTCTAGATATTCCTGATGAAGAAAGCATCGCTTTCGAAACATGTTTATATGTGTATATTAATTTAGTGGTGAGAACACATTAACTTTTAATTAATTTATTAATAATGATGCCACAAAGTGTATACCAATCTTTTGAGGATATATTTGTTTTTCATTAACTACGGTATAACTAAGTCTTTGGTGTGTTTTCTTTCACTTCCATTAACCAACAACGTAGTGCTTCAGAAAAAGATAACATCTCGGAGTAACTAGGTAATGGAGAATTATATTTATTTACGAGCTCAAGATTGTAGGTAGGGACTTTTCCACGGGAAAGCTCATGAATGAAAACTTTATTTTACGACAGCTTTCACAGGTGTCGTGTAGCCAGATTTTATATTCCTTGCCGCTTATTTAGAATGTTTATCACTTTAGCTTTCAAAAGCAAAAAAAACCTGTTTTCCTATCAGAAAGTACTCGTATACATGTCGTCATTAAAAAAACCACGCAACTTTCCTACTCCAGAGATATTTGGGGAATTTAAAGTACCATCTATTACAGAATCGTATAAAAGAAACGCCATATATCAAATTTTCAAAGAATTTATAATAAAAAACACATAAATTTGTTGTAGACCACTTTTATTTTATTAAAACTCTACCGGTTTCGGAAGCACCCTTCCTTCGTCAGGAGAATATTATAACTAACTTAAGATATAGAATATTGAAAAGACAATTACAATTCTTCACCGTAACAATAAAGGCAATAAATTGGATAACTTAGAAGCACTCAAAATTAGAAAATCCCTGAATAATAATGCTAGTTTTTTAAACAACCAAATTAACTTATCTTTTAGTCCCATTCTTAATATTTTCCAATAAATCGCTCTGTTCTTCCCGGAAATCCTACAATTACCCCTACCCATTTGCTTATCCTCCACTCCAACACCTAAAATGTATATGTCTTGTCAATATTCTATATCATATGTTAGTTATAATATTCTCCTGATGAAGGAAGGGTGCTTCCGAAACCGGTAGAGTTTTAATAAAAAAAAATAATAAATAAAATTCACCCCGCTGTTATAAGCAATAGATTCAAAACAAATCGTTTAATCGTAAGCACCACTACTTGTATTTAGGGATCAGATTGTACAATATATTATTATCCTAAAACAAAATTAATGCAACGGAAACTTTGAAGATTGAAGAATTCAAAAAGAAAATTAACACTCTGAACCTAGCTCATGACATATTGTACCCTTAATGTATACTATCTAACATATGAATTACTATTTGGTATCTATGTTGTTGATTTACGTTTGTAGTTATTTAATAAATTCCAATATTGTTTGCATATCACCTACCATGCATTTTTTCTATATAAATTCTTCTCCCATAACTACGAGCTACTGGAGCTCAACTTATGGAGAGTAGAACAATGATAAGAAGAAAAAATCTTATGTTATGTTATATTAATGTTATATTAATGTAATATTAATGTTATAATTATGTTATAATTATGTTATAATTATGTTATAATTATGTTATAATTATGTTATAATTATGTTATAATTATGTGATAATTATGTTATAATTATGTGATAATTATGTGATAATTATGTGATAATTATGTTATAATTATGTTATAATTATGTGATAATTATGTGATAATTATGTTATAATTATGTTATAATTATGTTATAATTATGTATAATTATGTTATAATTATGTTAAATTATGTTATAATTATGTTATGATTATGTTATAATTATGTGGTAATTATAACATAATTATGTTATAATTATGTTATAATTATGTGATAATTATGTTATAATTATGTGATAATTATGTTATAATTATGTTATAATTATGTTATAATTTTTGGTAAAAATAAAATACAATAAAAAATGCTTTTTAAAGTCATTGCCCCATTATATCAAATTCACGAAACATAAAATATCTCGGAGTGGTAATTGACGAATATCTAAGATGGGTATTAATAGTATTACGGAAAAGGTCTTAAATCTTATGCATTTCTTTAAAAATCTAAGAAGTGTCGTAAATAAAAAGGATATGAAAAAAGTCTACAAGGAATTATGTCATTTTCGAATTAAATATGGAATTACAGGATGGAAATCCGTCATATCTAAGTACATACGAGTACACAACCTGAATACAATTAAAAAAGGAAACATAAAGACCATACTGCCCATAAGTAAGCCTTCAATAGAAATTTTCAAAAGTTTTGTCCTACCAAATGTACTGCAAATATATGCCAAAAATATTCTAATAAAAAATACGAAACCCCCACTTCACTACGTATTCGTGACACTACATCAAATCAAAATAAGATAAAAAACATTCCATATAATATAACCACAAAATTTTTTAACAAACTTTACAACATCCTTCCCCAGATATAAAAGTTTAATCAGTCCAAGTCAAGAATTAAAGTCTGGTTGAAAGAGGTAAATGAAATAATCTTAAAAGCGATATAGAAGACGCACTTAATTATATGACATTAAATAACTCTAGACCGCTTCGGTGAGGAGGACTAAGAAAATCAGAAAAAGATTAATTACAAAAACATAATAATTACTTTCCTTGAATGAATTTTAGAAATTATGTCTCTAACACGAACTTTTCTTTTATAAGTCCGAAACAAAAATTGTTTCTGTGGCAATATAAATAAGTTTTTTAGGTTTATTTGTTTTATTCCGATAAAAATATGATCATTAATTATACGGAGCTTTAATAAATTATTTCTAAAAAATGTCACGTGTTTATAAAATACACACATTCATACTCATGGCCATAGTTGAGTTTTTTTTAATGGAATGCATTGATACATTTTTAACTAGATTGTCTTTAATGATTATAATGAACCAGTAATTGAATACTCTAGTCTGGGAAGTATAAAAACCAGACTACTGCATTAACCATATTTGTACACTGTTAATAACTTTGAATATCTAATAAACGGTATTTTCATTCTACCTGTGAAACACATTCCTCTTTGTGGTATAGTCGATGACTTTCAAATAGGCGCATGTTCTTCAGTTTTATCAACACATATTTTATTCCAGGCGATCTAATGGGAAGTAATGCAAAATCATGTATTTTTAGTTTGAAAATTGGATGGCCTAGAAATATCATAGATAATTTTAATTAAATACTGCAAGTAGAACGCACCTTGGCCTTTCGTTTAACCGTTATTTTTTTTGATGAGTCATTTTATAAAAAATAAAGTATCAGACTTTAAAAAAATGTTTAAAGCGCAAAATCTCGTACTTACGAACCCTTTTTCCGATATTGTCGTATTGCTCATTATGACCGTCAAACATTTAAATAGTTAAGCTTTACAAAATAAAATAAAACACGCATTTTTTGCGTTTTTATCCTGAAGAGTGGAGTTTGCTTCTGAAATATGTAGATATTTATATGTTTAAATCAGTGGTTTAAACAAAGTAAATATTATTAATTTATTAATTATGACGCCACGAAGTTATTACGCATCTTTTCATGAAAAAATAACTAACTAAATAACCATCACGCCGTTTATCCGGAGGTTTAGGCAGAGAGAATGGACCGCCAAACAACTCGATTTTGGCATACACTTTTCGCTTTATTCACATTCTTACATCGTCTCATACATTTTCTTCTGTCATTCTGATTTTCGACATGGCCGACTCAAGTATTTGATTCACTTGCATTCGCGTCATATATTCTTATTACACTCCTTTCTTAGATAATTCGCTCTACATGTCTAAACCATCTTAGCGTCCCTTTCTTAATCTTAATAATAAGGCTTACAATAATCGTTATGAAGACAATCGAATAGTACTGCATTACTTTTCACATGTGATTTATTGAGCTTAAGAGTTAAAGCACATAAAGGAAACTAATAAATTCGTTTAGTTAATAGCGTTCGGCCAACCTAGTATATTTGGTATCATCGCCTCAAACCATATTTAATATTATTACAGAAATAAATCAAAGGAATTCTCTAGTAGAATGAGTGAGTTCGCGGTTATATTTGGGAAAATCTCTAGCCGTTTACACAACGTTTCGAAGTTAATGATCTTGAAGTAATTCGCCCCAGAAGTGAGGCGTCCACTAGAAGTTGGGATCCTTTGTGGGTTTCGTAATCAAGATTTAGCCTTAATCAAACTCTTTGTTCGTTCATGTAAGGATGACTTTGGAAATAGTTCAGCGTTGTCATATAACGAGGTTCTTCTCGATTCTCTAAATGCCGATGTCATATAATCTCTATTTAAGGGATAGTCTCTACCTAGTATAGAAACATTGTTTCCAAGATGTATGTATAATAAGTTAAGCACATATGACTACTTACTAGGGGCTTGCAACCCATACAATCTGTACCTACTGTTACGTAACGGAACCCCACGATCCGGATCGTAATTAAATTTGCATATTTCCATTAAAATCTTAATCAGGATTACTGATACATCCAAACAACAATTGGAATAATCTCCGACAGCTCAGTCTCAGGAGATATTTCGTGTTGGCAGTTGGTTTATGGTCAATTTGAGATATCACCGATTCCAGGATATATAAATATAGGTAAACGCCAGGAAGGAAATTCAATAAAACAATCGTCTATTGCTATAAATATACCTTTGAACGGGTCTGCATTTTAGCAATGACTCTAAACTCTAGAAAAAGCTATAAATCTCTCTGTGGACGCATTTAACACATTGAAGGTTATAATGAAAGTTACCTGAATTTATAAAATTATGCAGTGGCAAAAAGTAAATAATAAATCCGAACGATAAGAGGTACAATACCCAACAGGCGTCAGTTCTGCAGACTTCTGGTGAGGAGGATACTCATGGAATCCGTACAATCACTATTAGTTAAGTTAAGTTGGGCAGATCCAGAAGAATAAACCATTCGCGATAAGCGCCCAAAACTGAGGAAGCCTTAACTTCCCTCGCTTGAACCGACCCCGTCTGCCGAGGTTCGTAAACCCCGCCCCTACCGAACGTAATCATTCAAAAGGCACGAGACACTCGTAACAAGAACAAATTCAAATAATATTATATTATAATATACTATATATTTAAATTTGTATTATTTCACAATTTATTCAATAAAAATAATATGTAGTATATTTGCGGCACGTTCCAGAGTTGTAGATACTGCCAGTATCGCCCTGGTGAAAAACCATAATTCAGAATCGAAACCTTGCTTGAAATGGCTTTAGCCGTGTTTGTTGACTTAGATCTGATGTAGGTACTTTCCCACCTTCCTCTTTCCCATCTTCATCCCATCCTCAATCCCTTCAGCCTTACAACAGACCCCGATTAGGGATGTCATAGTTTCACTAGCTCCAGATGGTTGGGAGCAGCTGGGACTCTTGTATGGTACTCACATACAAAAAAAAAAAAAAAATTACCATAAAAATTTCAATTGGGTGGGGGTAAACAGAATCATATAAATAAGTCATCTCAACGTGGCCTAACCACAGTTTGAAAATGGCCTTGAATTCCGAAACAGCTGTCACGATAATAGAAAACTGAAATACTTGCAGAACTTAATAATAGCATTATTAAATTTGATTTACATAAAACAAAAAAAAAATAATTTGTTCAAATTTAATTTGTAGAACTCCATTTTTACACATTTAAAAAAAAATTATAAGAACTACTGTTATTCAATTAAAACAGTTAATTTATTAAAAAAAGTTCTGCTATCTAGTTTACTGAGTATTGAGTACTTTAGTACTGAGTACAACACTTTAGTAGTGAGTTTTATTATAAGACGTACATAGAAATAATATAATTAAATCGTCTGTAAGTGGCTTCTTCACAGTTTGATAATGCATTCGGAAGGCAAAACAGCTGTCACGCATAATAATAATTACCTAGGACAACTTTTTTTTTATAAATAAGCCGTTTTTTAAATTGAATAGTAATAGTTATTATAAAGTTTTTTTTTTTAATAAAAAAAGGTTTTTTAAAGATCTTGACAAATTCATTGCACTGATAGTATGGACGTTATAATTCCGATATGTAGTGAACAGGTTTAAAAATATTACGGTTTTCTAATGCACAAAAGTCAGAAGTGACATCGATCCCTGTCTAGTCCTTCAAGTTGCTCTACCATGAAAGCTCTGGAGTCTTGTGTATAAAGACAATGTTTGCCTTATATTTCCTCTCCACCGTGAATGGATCCATAAATCTCCAGTTCCAGAGATTACAATCTACTCGTGTTATAGCAATAGCCGACAAATAGACAAGACAATGAACGATCGCAACATAATAGAGACTGCATCATTTCATGATAATGCATTATCCACTCCAGAGGTTTCCAAACTTTTTGGGCCCATTGGTTACTTTTAAAGAAAAAAATCTTCAATTTTTACATAAACAAGCGCACAGAAACATGTCTTGGAGCTGATATCTGGAAAATTCACCACCCACAATTCACTCACCAAAGATTCACCGTTGAAAATTCACCGCCGGGAAAGTTCACCGCATACAAATTCACCGCGGAATGTTCAACGCGGAAAGTTCACCGCGGGAAAATTATTTAGCATAATTTTGGGAGTGTTTTTTAATTACCAAAAATTTTGTTTAAATAAAAAGAATCAAAATAATAATTTAGACTCCTTTAATCGAAGCAATCTTTCCAACAAGCACTCCATTGATATGCTTGGTGTAACCCTAAGTGACCAGCTCGGGTATGGGGGCTCCATCGAAGCCACAGTAAAGGTAACCTCTCAGAAGCTGGGCGTATTGTACAGAGCCCACATATACTTTAATAGTACACAACTGCTGACCCTGTACAAATCGCGCTCCACTGTAGAATTTGGCAGCCACCTCTAGTCGAGAGCCCTAAAATATCTGAAAAAACCCTTAACTCTGTGCAGAAACGGGCGGTCCGTTTGAAAGATTCGC
The DNA here is from genome assembly GCA_022606495.2 of Halesus radiatus. Classification (NCBI taxonomy): domain Eukaryota; kingdom Metazoa; phylum Arthropoda; class Insecta; order Trichoptera; family Limnephilidae; genus Halesus; species Halesus radiatus. The sequence goes on along the minus strand of JAHDVE020008623.1, from coordinate 36,232 downwards.
CTATCTATCTAACAAATTCCAACATTTGCAGCAAAGACGTCAGGTGGGAATGCTGTCATTGTTTTACTGATATTTCAGTGGAAGGTACTCTGTGAAACTAGCGTTATTGATCCCTTCGACATCGGCACACAGGCGGGAAACACGCCAAACGCGCGCCCAACATGTGTACACGGTTGATATTTATCATATGAGAACCGGTCGTTTCTACGACTTGTTCTGTGTTCAACAGTCCGGCTGTGGAACGATTTTCCGGCCTCCGTATTTCCTCCCTCGTTCCTATCCTCCAAAAGACACTCCACACAACATCATCAAAAATATGTTTTTTTTTTACATGAATACCGCACAAGAGTCCCAACTGCTCCCAACCGTCTGGAGCCAGTGAGACTATGGGATTCCCAATTGGGGAATGTTCTGAAGCTGAAGGTTTTGGGGAGGGGAAGGAGAAGGGGCATAGGGAGGTGGGGAAATACCTGGCTGTTCAGATCTGGTCACCAAACACGGCTAAAAGCCATTTCAAGCAACTTTTCAATTCTGAATGGTGATCTTTCACCAGGGCGATACTGAGAGTATCTTCCACTCTGGAACGTGCGCAAATATACTATATATTATTTTTAAATTAATTAATTGTGAAAGAGCACAAATTAATTAAATTTACTTGCACACGCCGGGATTTGAACCCGCGACCTTCGGATTCGTAGTCGAGAG
>JAHDVE020008623.1:0-35427 GCA_022606495.2 Halesus radiatus | reverse complement strand
TGATTGTCTATGATGTAAATAATTTCGTTGGAGAAATACATTGGTAACAAGTTGTTTCTGATTTTATGTATAAAGATTATTGCGTTCAATGTAAGCGTTTGTTTCACTGTTAGCAAGTGTAATTCCTCTAACATTTTAGCTAATTTTGAACATCTATTTCGGTTTAGTATTATTCGCATTGCTCTATTTTGGAGAATTTGTAATTGGTTCTGTTATCTGTCGTTACACAAGAAAGGTATCATTGGACAGCAGTTAAAATGTGGAGCAATCATAGACTTGTAAGTTGTAAGTGTCGTCTTTCTGGACATTTTTGGACGTATTCTTCCCAAAAAAGAAATCCCCCACCCAATTTTCTTTTTGATATATTCAGCATGTTTATTAAAGTTAAGTTTTGTGTCTAATATTATTCACATTTTCAATAATTTCGCCATCAATTTTTATTTTGATTTCGCTGCATGTCTTCTGACATCCAATTATCATATACGATAATTGGATTATTATTATTATTATTATTTTATTTCGTATTTTGTCTTTTTTGTATTCAGGGATAGTTAATTTAATTTTAGCCATCATCAAAATACTGATTAATTCTTCATAATTGTCTCCATTATGTACGTATATGAGTGTATCATCTATCTGAGTAAATTTTAGGTTATTTAAATGGTTATTACACTGTAAAATTTCCCAGGGTAATAACAATTTAAATAACCGACAAATTACTCATAAAATTAATAAAAAAACATCGGTAATAATTAATCTGTAACCATAAAACAATCTACGACATTAATTAACTAGGCAATTTCGAATAAGCGTTTTCGAGTTACACGCAAAAACTCTACAATTATTTCTTCGCCCATGTTTACCACATAATATGTGTTTGTGGAAAGCGTCATGTACTCTCATGTACGCCTTAAACGTGTAATATGTATTGTGGCTTACATGGTTGACGAAATACATTTGATTTACGCTGACGTAGACGTTGATGCTAATTTCGAAAGTTCCTAGTTCTAGTAATTACATCTAAAATTTATATTACGTGCTTATTATATATACCTGCGACACATTAAGCTTTGAAGTGGATAGAAAACTTTTAAAACAATGTTTGTAGTAGCTTCTGGAATAAAGCTTTATTATTTATTACTGCGCAGTGATTATTTACTTATGGGTATTCATTTAAATGCACCTGAAAACCTATGTAGGCACATTATTTTCTGAATTACCGCTATGGTACTAGTCAGTACCGTGAAAAAATCTTCCCTATTCTACTGCGGCTAACAAACACAGCACACAGCGTGGTTCATGATGCGGGCGACCGAACAGATTTTCCACAGACCCAGTTTTATGTTTATGTTTACTTAATCCTACACACTTCGGTTAAGATTAAACAAAAAAAAACAAGTAAATTAAAACTTTCAACCACATTTCAATTCCAAATTTCACAATGGATCATCTGCTGTAGGTCACGCAATTGCAGTTGACTCAAACAACACAGACTTCGGATTGTGTGCATCGGTTCATATTTTTAATTGTTTATAACGCCACTTCTCACACATAAAAACCTAGTCACACATACACAGACACTTATACACTACACATGTCACCCGGTAAATAGTCAATGTATAAATAAGATGTCACAAGAAAACATGACAAGTACCCACTACGTAATTTTAATTTCTGGAAACTGTTTCTCACTGTAACCAATGTACTGTTTTGTTTCTATGATAAAATAAATATTGTACAACGTAAATTTATTATAATAAACAAACAAAACAACAATAATGTGGTATTAATTTTTTTTTGTATTTCTTGGGAATTAACTATGTAACAATTTCTAGACATTTTGTTTTTGAACAGTTTTAATTGACAATGTAAATTTGTTACTTAATATTAATAATTTGCTACCAGTTTCAACACTTAGGTGTCATTCACTTGCGTTCTTAAAACTAATTTAACACTTCCCGGTCGAATCCCGCACAGTGTGCGGAAGGATGTTTCGGGAGAACGGTTGCGTTTCCGTCGCTGAGGGACTGTGTGCAGCCTGTTTAAGTAAATGAATTTGCTACCTGGTAAGAGATTTTTTAATCAGCCTGTATTTAGCATTCGAAACGTTGTGTTTATTTATCTGCCGAGCGGTCGGTACCTAAGAATACTGTGACAGTCTTATGTAAATATTGTAGTCAATCATTAATTTCTCTTGTTGTTCAATGAACACATGTACAGAAGTAATTATATATTCTTAGTTGGTGGTAGTTGGAATGGTGATTTGGAGGGGGGAGGGTGGGAGTAGTCAAAGTAAACAAATCTGGTTAGCAAAGGTGACTTACAGGCTGCTATTATTTTATATACTAATTTTTTTTTTTAGCTTTTTTCTTTTCCTTTTAAAGTCTGCAAGGCGTACAATTTAAAATCTGTGTTAATATTCCAATTTTTAAACTTTGTTTTTTTCATTACTAAAGCTATGACCTGTTTCTAATAAATGATTGGTCCCTTTCTTAATATTAATCATTACGCTTACGTCAGCCATGTATTGTTTACGAATCTCTATATTTTTCGCGCGATCATACATGGTTTTACCACACATTGGACTGAGAGATCTCATTTCTACGGCATTCAGTTTATTTTCATCCTTCCTCTGCTAGTTTCATGCCTCACTGCCATACATCAGAGTTGGTATCAGCACTCCATTGTGGACTGCTAGCTTCGCTTCTTTGGACAACAACATTTTTTTCTCTATCAGTCCAAATTTTTATATACCTTCAATAGACGCATATTCTTGATTTGTTATTTACAGATATTCTTGAATTCTATCTTTGCTATTATACACGCTCATAAGGGCTCTTTATTGCTTACATATTTTTCACATTATTACATAAAAAAAAATGTTAATTATAATTTTTAAATAAATAATTTGAAAGAACAGTCCACAAATATACATATATATAATTTAATTCACCTAAACATGAAAAGTTACGTCTCGAAATAGGTGGCCATTTTTTGTTTCGCACATCTGTTCGAACAACACATTTTCCATCACTTTTCGCAAAATTTCAGATGATTGGAATAAATTTTATGTCAAAGACTGATTTTCAATGGGAGATGGTCGCTGGCTTATTGGCGTACACTCGTTCTTCCAAAGAAGCATAAAGAAAACAGTATGGAGTGGTTAAATCCGGTGAACGCTACGGACAAGTGATGATTTTTTTTCGTTGATATTTCGTTAGTATGATGAAAATTCGGTGATTTTTCTTCGCAGTTCCCCAATTCCCCAAATATTGTTCAGAAAATTCAGATTTTAAAAATTTAAATGAAACAGAATTTAAAGCATACATGTCATTTTGTCTCACCCCTGAGTGCATACAATTCCGATTTTTATTGGCGAGAACGTGACAATAAGTATATATGATCATCTAAATAGAGTATTCGAAAAGTTTTACAGAGTTTCAAAAATTGAACTTTCAGAATTTTTCACTTGGCTCTTCTTTTCTGAAGTCCAATGACAAGTTTAAAACGTGCTGTATGCAAGCAATACATCTATGTGAGTACTGTATTCGATTCAACTCTGGCGCCAATACTTATAAAAGCGGATGAGTAAACAAAAGAGAAATTACGTGCTTTCAACAATTACATTTTGTTTCCTTTCTTTCTATTTATAGAGTAATAATTTCTCGGTATTTTACCATTTTCTGAAAACTAACTTAGGCGTTAAAGACAATTATCTTTTGTTCCTTTTGTTGAGTAAATTCTTTTATGGCCATTTTCCTGAAAGGATTCAATTTAGTAAATTACTGAAGGTTAAATTAAACTCATTTCCCTTAAACTTTGAACACAAAATCAACTTCTTTACAGAAACCACATCTTAAAATATCATAGACTTTTTTTTTTCATTTGCTGAAACAGCATCCAAAATAATGTCATCACATGTGCTAAAAATATACCAAAGATTGAATCGAAATGGACTAAAGCACAATCTTTTATCCCATTTCCAACATATGGTGTACAAAGACCGACAATAATGGTATTGTAAACACTCGCGGTTTGGACGCATCGGTTGATTTTGAAATCTGAGCTACGTATTATTTGGAATTTAAATGTGTTACAGAATTAGATCAGAAAGCAAACACTTTATCGCATTGCTTACCACAGTTAATAGCTATTTAATTATTTTCCGTTGTTATAAATTACGAATTACAACTGGTATAGCTCTATTCGTACATCACTTTAAACCAGGCATAGGCAACCTTTTCTCCTCTGGGGCCGGATTGCCGTTCTTCGAGTCGCGGGTAGAGTGACCAGGTCGCAGCTCAGGGGTTGTATTGTTTCTAATGCGTTCAATGCAAGAAACCATTACCATATTCCGATTGTTTTTATTATTTTTGTTTTTAAAAATTATGATTCACGAATCGTTATTATCTCGCACTCTGTAAAGAAACCATCTCCATGTTCTGAATGTACTTCATTATAAAATTTTTTAAAAAACTGGAGAAGTAACATTCACATTCTTACGTACAATTATCGTTTTCCGTTTGTATTTTTCAAGTGCTCAAAAATTGCTTTTATATCCCTTGCTCAGGCTTTTGACTGCCAATTTTTCCTCAATCTCGAAGTCAACCGCTACTGTAATTAGATTAAAAACCCCTCGTCACCGAGTCTTTAAGCAAAAGTGTCTACAAGTGTGACTCTCGAGAACTTGAGTAATTAACAAGGGGGAATATAAACAAAAAAAATATTTATTAATTGATAAACTAAAGTTCTTAAAAACTTAAGACAAGATTTTTGTGCATAGCGCAAAGGGTAACAATTATTTTTATAAACAATAATTATTAGCCTGAAACACTCATACAAATTGAAAAAAACCTTTCCGAGCAAAGATAAATGTCGCCGACAGGACTCGAACCTGCACCCTTCTGATGTCCGGTCAGATGCTCTACCGTTGAGCTACGTTGAGATTCGTTGAGTTTTTCTGTTTAGGCTTTTGGTTTTTTCGATGTTCGAGGTTTTAAAATCACTAAACGACTTTTGATATGATCGAAACTAGACACGTTCGCGGGTCGGATCAAAACTTGCCGCGGGTCAGATTCGGCCCGCGAGCCGGAAGTTGCCCACATGTTCTTTAAATTATGATGAGTTCGTAGGAAAACTTGTTCTGGCGAAATAATAAATCGGTACCCTGAATTGGTTGGCATCAGCAGTCTTGGCGATTGCTCCTGAATTCGTTGGCGTAATAAAGAATTTTGTAGTAACTCCTGGAAGAACTTATAAGCGTTACAAGTATTATGTTTAAAGTTCAGATATTATAAAATATAGGATTAAGGTTATAAAGGATAAAGCGATAAAGATCACATGGCAGTTTTCTAACGCAAACGATACAACAAATAATGTCTTTGTAAATACTATACGGATAGTTAGAAAAATGTCAAAGGTTTCCAATGACGAAAATTCTGAAGACGCAATCTTTTGAATTCTATGATATATCAAGGTACATACACTGACAATATGTGCAGTTTTGAAATTAATCAAGGCATTTTCGAGCGTTTTTCTCAAAATTTCAGTACGTTTTTCTCATGAAACTTAAAAGCTTACAGTCTAAGAATTTTCGTCATTTGAAATCTACAATACATTATCCTAACTGCCCGTTGAAGTATTTCTTGCATTAGCAAACTGTTAAAAACTCTTAAGCTAAATTTCAAGTCATTTGTTATTGTTGTGATATTGCGATAGGTGTCAGCCCTATGTGCATATTAGAAGTATACCTAAACGCGTCCTCACTAACAGAAGGGGGGATTTGTTTATATTAATAATAATAATAATTGGGTGATATGCATAGCGCTGTTTTTATGAAAAATCACCTCAAGGGCGCTGTACAAATACTACTGTCTAGGGTTTATCTTATTATGTACAAACAGATACAGAAACATACTTAACTGGTGGGTCACTCCAAGTTAACATGTTATATTATAAAGTTTAACTTGGAAAGATATGATTTTGCATGCACAGGATACAATATCAGAAAACACTGCACATTTTTTTTAATATGAATAGTGCACAAGAGTCCCAACTGCTTTCAACCGTCTGGAGCCAGTGAGACTATGACATCCTCAATTGGGGAATGTTGTGAGGTTGAATGTATTGGGGAGGGTAAGGAGAAGAGGAAGAGGAAGGTGAGTAAATACCTGGCGATTCAGGTCTGGTCACCAAACACGGCTAAAAGCCATTTCAAGCAACGTTTCAATTCTGAATGGTGGTCTTTCACCAGGGCGATACTGAGAGTATCTCTGGAACGTGCCCAAATATATTATATATTGCATGCACATTGCATGATATTAATAATAATAATAATAATAATCGGACCATTTCTATAGAGCCGCTTTTGTGATAAATCACCTCAGGGGCGCTGTACAAATATTACTTCCTATTCTTATATTACGTCTATTCTACGAATTTATTATTATTATTTTTTTTTTTTTTACATTTATTTCTCTTTTTGGACAGGCACATTATTTATAGACCATATAAAGAGATGCAGTTAAATTATCAAAACTAAATTTAATGTTAAACTGAAAAAAAAAAGCTAACTGTATTTATTCCTTACGATATATTGCAAGACGCTAATACAAATGATAGAGTGATTGTTTCCATTATATTCAAGAATGTATTTAAGCTAAGACGAAGAATTATTATCCATATTTTTTAGGATAAATAACACAGAATACTCTTAAAAGGGTGGAGCGGTGGGGGAGGATGGTGGCCGGGGATATTTTATTTTTTATTTTTTATATGAATACCTCACAAGAGTCCCAACTGCTCCCAACCGTCTGGAGCCAGTGAGACTATGAAATTCCCAATTGGGGAATGTTGTGAGGCTGAAGGTATTGTGGGAAGGGGAAGGAGAAGGGGAAGAGGAAGGTGGGGGAATATCTGGCTATTCAGATCTGGTCACCAAACACGGCTAAAAGCCATTTCAAGCAACGTTTCAATTCTGAATGGTGGTCTTTCACCAGGGCGATACTGAGAGTATCTTCCACTCTGGAACGTGCGCAAATATACTCCATATATTTTTTAAATGAATTAATTGTGAAACAACACAAATTAATTAAATAAAAATTACTTGCGCACGCCGGGATTTGAACCCGCGACCTTCGGATTCGTAGTCGAGAGCCTTACCACTCGACCATGCAGGCCGTCATATTGCAGTTACTATTCGATTCTTATTTGGTATTGATATTATACGTATTAGAAGGGTAGTGGCTAAAGCTGATATGGTATTTATTTAAAATATTAATTGTTTTTTTCTTTCAAATTTATTACCGTAGAACACATTTTAAAAATGACCGAAAAGGCTAAAAAATTCTACTCAAGGTTTAACTGAAATTTTCGATGATTATTTATTTACAACTAGCTGATGTGTACCCGGCCTTGCTCGGGATTATTATAATTTTTTTTAATAAAGTTATGAATTCTTGCTGGTCATTTGGGTGCAATAAATGATTTGACAGCGAAAGTAAGTACCTCTAAACAAAGAAACATTCATTTGAAAATTTTATTTCATTCCAAACATTTATTTTTATAAATATATCTAATATATCCAAATAATAAAGTTCTTAAGTAGGTACCTACATGTGTTTTCCATTTTGAAAATATTCTACCCAAACAAACCTTCTTATTTTGAATATGTAACTGTGGCTAACTAGAGTGATATATCTATGGGCTAACCTCAATACAACATGGCGTGTTCAATGTTTTTCATACTAATTTTAAAACGTTATAGTAACAGTTTTACATATCGGATTTCATTCTAACTACTCTCCAAACCTTCCCGGCACTAATAAGAACAAACTCTGCCAAATTTTTTAGCGAAACTTGTTGAGTAATTTTTGAGTGAATCGAGGATATACAGACAAATATTCATTTTTATACATATATAAGAAGATGTAAACGCATACATTTCTTTTGATCCCTATAACATTTAATTTATCTCTCTCTCCCTATTAAAAGCCGTCCATAATAAACAAGTTATGTTCCCCGTTTTATGTTCTCCGGGAGGGAATATTTGGGGTAATAGATTAATTATCAGTCGGTAGAATTTTATTTCTATCTATATTATTAAATAATTAAAAATCTAAATATAAAGTCACTCGTCATCATTGAAAAATCCTTTACTGAAACACGCCTTCAAATCATTACAACGTTCGAAATTAAAAGGCGAATTTTGCAACACACACTATAAAGTGTGTATTTTTCAGTCCCCCCCCCCCCCCTAACATGTTAACATTATTCATGTAATTTTCATCAGTAAAATGACATCGTTTTCAAAAACACCTAATGTAATTTCAATTTTTCGCTGATATTAATTTGGTACAAATGCATTTTTTTAAGTAAGCGGCAACATGTAAAGTGTACCTAGTATTTAATTCACGTCCACAAATCACCATCGATTACAATCTATCGATGTTTTGCCTCCGTGCATTCGTCCTTTGTCCTTTGCCAATGACAATGCGCTAGGTTTTTTTATAAAAAAACACGCAACGCTAATGCGTGTTTTTGTAGGGATATAAATTCAATGTTACTATGTACCTACTTCTACTCAGTTGACGTGACCGAAAAAAGTTTTTTTTAATGGTAAACTTTGAAAGCAAGATTTTTCATAAAAGGAAATTAATATTCAATTTTTTTTTTTGGAATAACTTATTGAAGCTTATACACCTCGTTGTAATATATTTTTTAATCATTGAATATAACATTAACTACTCTCAAAATTAAACAAGAGACCGAAAAGACGCATAAAAGAAAAATATAATGGTGGCAATGGACATTTCTAAGGCCTTTGACCGGGTTTGGCACCGAGGACTTGTCAACAAACTGCCTTCTTACGGACTTCCCGTTTCCTTGTGTACGTGGATTGCCGACTTTTTGAGGGAGAGATCGATTCAGACGGTTGCTGATGGTTTCATCTCTTCCTCGCATTCAATAAATACTGGCGTCCCACAAGGATCGGTTCTGTCTCCGACATTGTTTTTGTTGCACATCAATGACCTTTTGACATGTGCACCAATCCATTGTTACGCGGATGACAGTACAGTCCATGATTGCTTTTTGTTTGACAAGCCCCCAAAGGGCACACAAACTCCAACGGCTCAGAGGGCTTTGAAACAGAGAATGGACGGTTACCTTGAGAGGGTCTCCTCTTGGGGTAAGAATAACCTCGTCGAATTTAATGTTTCAAAGACCCAATCATGTCTGATTACGTCTAAAAGGGATCGAAATGACAATCTAGTCTCCTTTAATGGAAGCAATCTTCCCAACAAGCCCTCCATTGATATGCTTGATGTAACCTTAAGTGACCAGCTCAGGTATGGGGCTCCATCGAAGCCCGAGTAAAGTTAGCCTCTCAGAAGCTGGGCGTATTGTACAGAGCCCGCAGATACTTTAATAGTACACAACTGCTGACCCTGTACAAATCGCAAGTGCGCCCCATTGTAAAATTTGGCAGCCACCTCTGGTCGGGAGTCCCAAAATATCTGAAAAAAAACTTGACTCTGTGCAGAAACGGGCGGTCGTTTGATAGATTCGCCTATCTTAACAAACGGGTTGCAATCTTTGGAGCACAGGCGTCAGATGGGAATGCTGTCCTTGTTCTACCGGTATTTTAATGGAGGATGCTCAGGGAACTAGCGTCATTGATCCCTTGACTTCGGTAGTCGGGAAACACGCCAAACGCGCGGCCAACATTTGCACACGGTTGACATTTGTCACATGAGAACGGGTCGCTTCACTCGTTCTTTGTTCAACTTTAACTCGGCTGTGGGAATGAATCTGCCAAGCCTCTGTGTTTCCTCCATCTATAACATGAATGCTCTTCAAGACCCAAGTTCACTCCTTCCTATCCTCTAAAAGATCCTCCACACAGCATCCCCAAAGATGATATAGGCCTTAAGGGAAATTATTTCCTCCTTGGTCTCCTGTGTGGAGTTACTGTAAAAAAAAAAAAAATTGGGAATGGAACCCAGGACCACGTGTCTCTATCCGGGACCTGCGCTCTAATCCACTGTGCTACTGCTACCCCAATCCGTTCCGTCATTTCGATCGGTATCGTACTGCGACTAATTAAAATATCATTCTCAATTAATTCCCATATATTTTTTGGCAGCCAAAAATGTATGGTAATTAATTGAGGATGATATTAAAAGTTCTTAAAAATCGAATTGTAATACCGATAAAAATTTCGGAACGGATTGGGGTATCAGTAGTTCAGAGGGTTAGAGCGTAGGTCCCGGATAGACCATAAGCTCCCGAGATCCGAGTCCGAGTTACTCCCGTTATCTTTTTTTCTGTGTCTTTTCGGTTTCATGTATAATTTTGAGAGTTGTTAATATTATCGTCAATGATTAAAAAATATTATTTAATTATACCATTTGACATAAAAGCAGTTAACATTTAAATTAGTTTTAAAATAACACATACTTTATATATTTTAAGTTTTCAGTCTACATATCGTCGCCCAAAACACAAACACGTGTATCTCATATTTACCAAATTTCCAGGAGATCTAGAAAAACTTTTTTTTCTGGAGGATTCTGATACATTTTATTACACGTACGATATTTCTAATAACACCATAAGTTATAATGTACATAAATCATAATGTAAGATATATAAAGAGAAGAAAAACATAAACCGAGTTACAGTATTTCTAATAAAACTATCATTTTCTAAGACGTGATAGAAGATAGCTAATTTTGCTTTTTTTTTAAATATGAAAGGCTGTTTATAAAGATCTCTGTATCGTCATATTCCATATCATTGTGCAATCTAAACATTCGAGACATTGGATTGATATAGTCAATATTTTTATTAACCGTTTTAGTGCTGTACTTATTTTGCAAGTAAACAGCTATTGTAAATTTTTGTTATTAGTAAATAATTATGATATTTATTAAATGATAAACTAAAGTTTTTTTTTATTAAGACAAGATTTTTGTGCATAGCGCAAAGGGTAACAATTATTTTTATAAACAATAATTATTAGCCTGAAACACTCATCCAAATTGAAAAAAAAAATCTTCCATTAAAAAATTGTGAGTAATGTTTACAGGTGAAATATAATAAAAACAGTAATTATTGAATGAAACACTAGTATATATTGATAAACTTGGAGGGTTTGCGATAAGCCGACGTAGCTCAACGGTAGAGCATCTGACCGGTAATCAGAATGGTGCAGGTTCGAGTCCTGTCGGCGACATTTATCTTTTCTCGGAAGGTTTTTTTCAATTTGGATGAGTGTTATTGTTTATAAAAATAATTATGATATTAACTAAAAATGCAATAACTTGGACAAATATCAACCAAACTTAATGATTCTTTCTGATAAACGTAAAAATAATTGTATCTCATGCATCTAATAAAAAACTAAAACTATTAAACACATAGAGAAAAAAAAAAAACTATGTCGCTTAACAATTGTGTTTTCCCCGTGCAAAGGTCATGTAGTCCCGTCTTACAGCGGGCGCATATGAAGAAAATTCATTCGCATTCTATTATTGCGATGGCCAATAATCGCACTTCCGTCATCACTGTCTACATTTATCAGATCGAAGGGCTCATCATCCCTAATGTCGTCGTCTTTTGATACATCGTCCGCGATAGAACTAAGATCCGAAATGGTGAAATAATTGTTATAATTTATTATAAGAGGACAAATAACATATATGGTATACAAGATATACGCCAACTACAATACACCGCTCTCAAATGGAACACGTGCTCTTGTAAGGATCAACAAACACATACTGAAGGAAGCGGCACCTAAGCGCTTCGTCGCTAATGCTTGCAGCACCATAGCGCTGCACCGCACTCGCACCGGTTAAATAATTCAAGATAAAATGTTTTATAACTCCTTAAACAGCGTATATTATGAATTTTGATTTGAATACTTAAACAATGGATGGTTTCAAAGTTTTTGTGGATAATTTTGGTTGCATATTTGGTTTTTTTTTTTCAAAGTAAAAGAATTAAAGTATTGAAGTCGTTCCTCATAAGATTGGAGTAATGTGTTTAAATCAAATTTGGGGGATGGTAGTAGTAAGAATTTTATTTGTTTGATTCAATAGCTTTTACATATTTCATCTAACGTGGGTTCCATATAACACTCTCATATTCCCAATTTACTTGTAATTAATGAGATGTACAAGGTTACACTAGATTGGGGTTTCTTGAATGGCTTTGAAATTCTCTGTGTGATTTCCAAAATTTTCAATGATTTACTCTTAACATCATTAATGTGTGCATCAAATATACATTTTTAATCCAGAATTATTATTATATATTATATTTTATTTATAAACATAAATATATATAAACATAAATAACAACAATAAATCGTACATAAAATAATATTTCCTATTTATCTAATACAAAGTTTCTTTCAGCTAGCCAAGTCTTCAATATATTTATTAACTGTTTTATTTTATACAATTTTTTTTTATTTCAGCAGGCAACATACTTAAACAGCTAGGAATCGTGTAATTTAACTTTTTTTGTCCACATTTGTTTGTATGCTTAGGAATCATTAATCATTCATTAAAACTGAGACAAGTACTGAAAGTGTGCTCTAGTTTATTTGTATAAAATGTAGGGTTATTAATGTGATGAAATATAATTTTGTACGACAGAATTGCTCTAATGAAAGAATTTTATGACTCTGATAAAAGTATGGAGTATTATGCCTCTGTTATTATTACTTCAATACCTAGTTAGAGAATATGAAGAAAGTTGAGCTTTTACCTGAACGTTCTTTCGCAATATTTTGGCAATACCTTGACACCACGTCGCTATGTAGTGAACTACTTATGCTGAGGCTTTAATTTCCATAAGAGCTTTATCCACGAGATGCTTCACAAATATATCTCAAGATATGACTACTGAATAGTAAACAGTTCGTTTTGAGTCATGTTATGATATTTTAAACTGTAAAGCTTAACACGTATTTCGCCTACCTTACTAGTTGATTTAAACAAAATAAAAAATATATTTATTAGATCATTTATCTAGTAAGGTAGAGATGGGTGGAGCAGAGATATTTAAAAAAATCTTAATTTCCTAAATTTGTCCATTATTGGGATTATAATGGTCTCCAGTATTTTAAAACTTTTTATTTTTTTATTTTTTTTATTTTTAATATAAGCATGAGATTGATAAAAATGACAGAATTTAAAAAAAGGTCTCGATACACAAAGAAGATAATCAACAGAGGTGCTTTAACAGGTGAGGGGAATAACCCAAATTTAGCAGGGTGAGGGGTGTGCCTGGAGACATGTCCCATTCAGTGATTTGCCAATAAAAAATATCAGCTTTATGCGGACAACTCGCATTGCACCGCAAAGTATTAGTATTTACTCTTCGAAAAGTAAATCAATGATCAACTCGTCCTTTTTACAATTATGTGGAATTTAGAAATTAGAAATACGCAAACCAAATATTCCTTTAAAAGAAGATTATTGATCATCTTACACGACACACACAATATGGCTAAAGCCATTTCAAGCAACATTTCCATTCTGAATGGTGGTCTTTCACCAGGGCGATACTGAATGTATCTACCACTCTAGAATGTGCCACAAATATACCATACGGCGTATTTAAATAAATAAAATTTAATAAAACAATGTAATCACATAAAATTTACTTGCGCACGCCGGGATTTGAACGTGCGACCTCCAGATTCATAGCAGCGGAACGTAACAACTCAACAACGGAGGCCGTCAGTTTGCCAATATCACCCTTGAGCTAAACATTCTTAGTCCAGTCAGTAGAGACATAAAAAGGTTTTTGGTGTGCAAAAGGTGGGGTAACAGATTTTTTTATTTTATTTTGTAAAGGTTTGGACCCTGAAAAAATCTTAGTTTTCGACTTAGCCGCCATCTTGGATGAAAGGTATCAAAATTGATTTTTTTTCAGGGTCCCAACCTTTATAAATCTTTTACGCCACCTTTTGCATCGCAAAAACCCTTGCTGCCTAGACTATATCAGCGCGTTAACTTTTCGGCGTGGAAGTTGATGCAGGAGTTGAACTCTGACAACTGCTCTGGGCGCTTTTTTCTTCACCCGCGCTGCCTTTAAAATTTAAGCATTCACAAAGCTCGGATTTTTATCGTGGATTTTTTTTTGAGAAACAAAGAATTCTATAATTGTTTCCCCTTAAATGAAAAAAAAAATTGTACCTAAAGTTAACTGGGAACTTATAAAGCTTTCTCCTTGGGTTTTTAGTCACCAGCGAGGCTAAAGCCATTCGGAAAATTTCGCTGAGCTACGGACTCCCGTGTGCACATTCCTGCCGGATTCCGTACACAATTGGAATTGCGAAAATTGCACCGCGTTAATAAACCCCCTTTGTGAAATATACTTTGCATCTAAAGTCCATAATATGCAGAGAACTGAAATTTTAGCATTATATTTTGGGAAAAGTTATTTTCTTTGATATTCGCATCATTTATTCATCAAAACCGCTGGTCTTTTACAACAAAAGTGATGAACATTTTCTGGTTTTTCCTTTTTTTTTATTTTGACTTTTTTAAAGTAAACGTTTGTTTTTTAATTATTTTAAAATTATTATAATTTTTTTTAATCGATTAAAATGATTTTTTTGACATGAAGTTAGCTTATCAAAACCGTAGACAGAGAAATATTTATAACTTAACTAATATTAATTTCTCAATTTATAATACCGAAAGTGAAAAATATGAAAATTCATTGTTTTAATGTAAACCTTAATAATATCACTTTATATGAAACTAAAAAACACACGTAATTACACGAACGTATTATAATGCTAACTGTCTCTTCACCTTTTTCACATTGCATATAAAAATAATTAAAACTAAATCGACAAGTTCCAGCACACTTTCACAATGCGGGCATTTTTTCATGTCGGCTGGAACAATTTTTGAAAGCGATATAACCATAATTAACTTAATTAAAGTGAGAACTGTTAAAAATACCTTATTTATGATCTTATTTAAATGAAAACACTTCATTTGTGGGACAATTAAACAAACAAACGACACAATATCTGATTTTAAAAATAAGACAGAACGACTTTATAGACGACGAGTCTGTCGCAGTAGGTGGCATAAACGCCACTACGAGACTCGACTGGTTTGGATGTTTGGTGGCGTTAACGCCGTTCGAATACTCAAGGGGTTAAGAATGACTTTAATGTATTTCTTGAAAGAGTTAAATATTTGTAGTTTATCATTAATAGTTTTGATTGCTTCCTGTGTAGTCAAATGAAAAAAAATATCGTCCTTGCTAAGTATGATAGAGTTGTGCAAATGAAGTTTTTCATTTTAGTGAAAAAATATATTTAACTCGCGTAAGTACAGTTTTCATTCAATAATTTATAATAATTTTTAATAATTATTCTGAAATTGCCAACCATATTTTGGAAACAAATCATTATTTTGATAAAAATTTAGGTTTAAAAAATTTACATACAAACACAACCGGTTTACA
This sequence comes from Halesus radiatus, assembly GCA_022606495.2. Classification (NCBI taxonomy): domain Eukaryota; kingdom Metazoa; phylum Arthropoda; class Insecta; order Trichoptera; family Limnephilidae; genus Halesus; species Halesus radiatus. The sequence continues at coordinate 19,923 of JAHDVE020008623.1, read as the reverse complement.
ATTAGACGAATTTGAAATTTTAGAAATTAGAAATTAGAAAAAGTAGTAATAGTCAATTAAATATAATTGATAATCATCTCTTGAATTTATTTTCATAATAATATTAATAAAAAAATAATTTCTAATACAAATTTGTTATTAAATGTTTTACAATTATATTTGATTAATTACTTACCTACTTTAATTAATTTTTCTTTATGTTTATAATTTGTCTATTCTTACATTATTGTGTTCTGTGTTTATCATTTATCTATACTTATCTATACATTATTATTTTTTAGTATTCTGTATGTCCCTATGAGGAAAGCTTCGATTTCGAAACATGTTGATATGTATATATTAATAAAGAGGTGATTATAAAGTAATTTTTAATTATTTTTTTAACCATTGATAGTTGTATTTTTCTTTTATGTTATGAATTACTCAATTTTTAATGCGTAAAATTATAAATCTAGGTACTTGAATTATTCAAATAGGCGATCCATTAATGTAATGTTTCTTTTTATTTCCTCGAGGACTCGTACTAACTTTCAACTTAGTACAGACATAAACCAAATAAAGTATTCTCAAAAGAGATCAAATAAAACCCGTAGGCAAGTACTCCCGCCATTCCCTCCTGAATAAATAGTGCCTGATTTTATGCAATCTGCGTTGCGGTATTCCTTGTCCGGGTAATACAGAATTCAGTAAGCAGGAACCTCGCGAGAAGATGGTTTTCCGATCCCGTTACTTATTTTAATGCGCTCGTATATATCTGCCACTTTCTACTCAATGTTCAATATTTAACCGAAATAATAGCTACTTGTTGCTTGCCGCCCAGCTTAGGCTTAGGCAGATAAAATAGTTTCGAATTGAAACGCTCGAAGGTTTGTTTATTTTTATAGTAACGGTCGAATTACAGATAACTATGGTGTTGTTAGCATTTAATGTCGTTTGTTACTTGCGTATGTTTTTTGATATATGGAATGATTTAAATTGTATTACAAAATTAATTTCTTCGCTGAATTTATTTGTATATTGTAACAGCGATATAACTGACCGAGTATAACTGACTAAAATTCACCGAGAAATATTCCCATCGGGGAACATTCAGCGCCCACAATTCCCGCCTCAAATTTATCGGGGAACGTTAACGCGAACAATTATTTACCATTATTTAGAAGTGTTAGGTTAGGTTGGGTTGCAATTTTTATTGATTTACTTCTTACTATTAATGTAATAGAAACAGGCCTCAACACCATTCGGACATTTAAAAAAAATATGTATCGTAAACCAAATTTAATAATGCCATTTTCAAATTACCTTGAACGCCGAAACAGCTGTCACAATAATAAAAAGTAAAATATTTACAGAACTTAATAATAGCATCATTAAATTTGATCAACATAAAATTTAAAAGAAAATGAAATGGAGATCTACGAATAAAAAACAAAAACAATTAACATATCAAAAGAAAATGAAATGGAGATCTACGAATAAAAAACAAAAACAATTAATATATCTAATCATTGAAGAAGATAATATTAACATAACCTAAATGAAAGATGAAACCGGACAAAAGGACAGAAACTAAAAAGATTTCAGTCGCATTTGGGACTCGAACCCAGGTCCTCTGCCTATCCGGGGCAACGCTCAACCGACTTAGCTAATGAGACCAGTTCAATTTGTGTCATTTTCATCGATATCAAATCTCAAATTCAAGATTTGTGAATATTATTTTCCATTTTTAATCTCATATTATTGGCAGCTATTTTTATGATGTTTACAAAGTTCTACCTGAACTCAATTGCAAACTTAAACAGTGTCTCGGATTTACATCCGACTTTTTATTTATATGAGACATCTATTGACTTTTTGGATTTACAATATTTTTGTACGACGGTCTTGGCAGGGAAATAAATAAGTTCGTCCATAGATCAGATGAACTAATAACCAAAACAGAACTACCGGCGGCGGATGGGTGAACTATGAATTACATATTATCATTACTTCAAGTACATACCTGCTTAGAAGTTATTTGCGTAGATTTATTATTTAGTATTTTGTATTATTTATTCGTTTAGCAATAGTCAAGGTCTGGGGTTTAATTTCAGAAACAACAAATGTTTAGGAGGACGTGATATTATTTGGAATACTTCATTTTATTTACTACTAGCTGATGTGTACCCGGCCTTTCTAGTGAATATATATATATATATATATTTTTTTTTAAATAAAGTTATGAAGGTGTGAATTCTTGCTTGTCGTTTGGGTGCCATAATTGATTTGACAGCGAAAGTGATGCCTTGTGACGTCTATTACTATCTGTAAACAATGAAATAAAGAGACATTCATTTGAAAATTTTATTTCAATCCAAAAATTTTTTTTCTCAAAATAAATTTTAATAATAAAGTTTTTAAGGAGGTACCTACTTGTGTTTTCCATTTTGAAAATATTCTACCCAAGGAAACCGCCTTTTTTAATATGTAATCTATGGCTAACCAGAGTTGTATGTCTATTAGCTAACCTAAATAAAACGTGGCGGGTTCAATGTTTTTCATACTAATTTTAAAACGATATAGCAATAGTTTCACATATTGTATTTCATTTAAACTACTCTCTAAACCTTTTTGTTATTAATAAAAACAAACTGTGGTATTTTCAGCGAAATCGGTTCAGTAATTTTTGAGAAAATCGAGGACTGACCGACTAACAAAAATTTTATATAAGATTAATTAGCAAACGAGAATGCTAAATCATTGGGAAATTGCGCAACAAGCTATTAATAATTACAGAATTAAAACATAAACAAGGTATTATGTCGTTAACCTTGCCCTTCGTCATGATTAATCACTATAAGAATAGAGCTAAATAAAATTATGGCATCTCTCTTCCTGTAATCCCTTTTTATCTCAAATGAGATCAAACCTTCGCCGTTCATTCTTTCCGGATAAAACCAGTATTTTTTTAATCCCTTAACAATTTTACCTAGATCAAGGTAGGCTTAGTCCAAAAGAAAGATATTCTTATAATTTTGCCGTAGCTGGATTATGGAAATGTCAAGCGTTAAGTGGAAGAGGAACGTCAGAGAGGGATTATTTATTAATTCGAAATAAGTGTGTGTGTCTGTGTGAGTGCGAGTGTGTATGTGTACCTATGTATCTAAATAGTGCTATGTACTGGATTGAGTACTATGAGTGGGATTGCGCATTGATGTTACGAGTAATATTTTTATTAAATGATGGTAGGGAGACAATACGATGAAATTTATCGTGGCTATATTTTACCCTAGTTTAGTTTTATTATTTGTACCTAAATCATCTTTCAATAAGATAACAATGCGTACACCTGCTTACTAGTGATGGAAATCATTGAATCATCGGTTTTCGAAACATTTCAATAATCAATGACGCGTTAATAATTTGGATTCAAGTGAGATAGTTCACGAAATTAAAAGAAACTATTAAAATTTTTTTGGTGTCTCCTCACAATAACAAGATTGTAAAACGATTCGAAATAATTTAGACGTATGGACGAGCACCAAAATAAGGCGCTAAACGCTACTTTGCAGGTTGCTAACGCAAGCAATGCAACAAATAATTTATCTGTACCGGTAGTTAATAAAATGTCTAAGGTTTCCAATGATGAAAATCCTTAATCTTTTGAATTATATGAAATACATACCAAAATGCTTGAAAACATGTGCAGTTTGAAAACCAGTGAAAAATTCATGTACTCATTTCACATATAACTAAAAAGCTTACGATGTGAGAATATTTTTCATTAGAAACCTTTTACATTTTCCCAACCAACCGTGTTGAATTTATATACAAATCTTTAATAGTATTTCTTGCATTAGCAAACTACAATGTGTGAATTTTTTAGTCCTTCCTTTAAGGCGATGCAAAGCGAAGTAATGCAAATCATGCAAAATCCCATGTTTTTGGTTTGAAATTTTAATTGCTGAGAAATATTATACATGCTTCAATTAAATACCGCAAGTAAAACACATCTTGACCATTGCTTCAGTAGAGCTTTTTTATACACTTTTTTTTATTTTTTTATACGCCTAGAAAAAAATAAAACATCTGGGCTATAAAAATGATTAGTAAGTGAAAAACATCCTACTTTTCGGATATGGATTTATTGTATAATATGACAAATTAAGTTCAATAGAGTTTAATAGGATAACTTTTTAATATTTGTACCTCAACTTCAGAAAATAAAATAACAGATTCATTTTGGTTATTTTTTTGCATAAATCAGAATAGACAACAGGTGACAAGCGGGAATGTCAACCTTCTCATCTTCGTAAGAAGTGCGTGGATTCGTTCGAATTTAATTATTAAATATTAAAAATCATGTTTTATTTATTTTTTTCCTCTGTGATATTGCACGAGTTACCATAGAAATCTCATATTACGTAAAAAAAATTCGAAGCGTCTGACCCGAAAAATAATAGTCCTTACTGTCGGCAATAATGCTGTAACATTTTACCGACACTTGTGTAATTAGGACATAGATTTTCTTTTACGCATGCCTGTACGATCTTTGGACTGTTGTTCCGATTTTAAAATGTACCGATAAGTTCGAAATGCTTATTTTGATTATGACCATCACTATTGCAAAGTCCCATCGACCACTAGAACCAATAACTTAGTTTGGGACAATGTATGCAATGCTGGGTCCAGCGCTGCCGGGGAGGTACGTGAATTTAATGTCGCCGAAAGGGATACAAGTAATCCACAGGATGTAATAACGATACCGTAATTATCATCCTAAATACGGACGTTAATCCTTGTTTTATTTTCCACCCCTTCGCAGAAAGGTCTAAACTCTGTTGTGGTTTTAATAATATGAACATTGTGGTACAAATTAGTAAAATATTGAAATACTGATGAAAATCCTTTTGAGGAATTTCAAATCACTCTCACCCAGGGTCGTATTTAGATCCAGGCAACCTAGACAGCTGCTTAGGGCGGCAAAATTTAGGGTTGCGAAATTTCGCCGATTTCGAAGTCCATATAGCTTATTTGGGAATTCTTAGGCATATATGATTGGTGCGAGGAATGTGCTGAGCCAGCGGTAACCGGCCAGCTGCCATTTAAGTGTCTCGAGCGGTACAAAATGTCTGTTCGGCGAAAAATTGTTTTTTTTTTTAAACTGTTTTGGTTTTTTGTTAATGCGTGTTTATATAAAGTATTTTCGACGTCACATGGCCGCAACACTTATGCAATTAAAATATAAATAATTTCATTCCAAATTGCATCCATGAGACAGAATATCTTATCACCACTGTTCTGGACACTCATCACACATCAATTGAACTGAATCTACTTATCTTTACCACTTCGCTTTCTAATCCCTATCCATATTTGAATGAATTTATATTGCCAATTCCAGGAAATAAAAAAGTTACAACAACAAAAAACACGTTTTTTCAAGATCGTATTGTTGCATTACGTATCATTTTATTGATATTGGGTTTTTACAGATGTTCAAACTTACCTGAGAATGATCCAGTTATGAAATCTCAGTTAATATACATAAAAATACAAATAATCTGAAGGATACACAAAACATAAAAATACAAAACCTCACTTAATGATGCATAATACAAAAGAAACAATAGACACATGTGATATACAATATAGTTAGCCCAATTATTGTTACATATTTTTAAGTAATAGCAGGAACTTATTACTGAGACTACAAATTATCGACAAAAATGTCTACATTGGCACACTCTATCTAATTATATAGTCGACACATTTAGACACAGGACTAAAGTAGGCAATATTATTTCTAAATGTATTCAGGTGGAATGTTCTATGTTGTCTTGAACAATAGGAATTAAGTACATTTATATAATTAAATGGTTAATTTTTAAATAGCGGCCTTTAGTGATTAAAATCACCTCAAGAGCGCTTTACATCTTGTTTATGTTTAAAGTTCGTTTTTAACTATTGTGTTTTTAGACTTTCCTTAAAAGTTTCGAAATTGCTTTCTGACCTGATACCAAATGGAAGGTCATTCCAAGATTGTGGACCCAGTACATTGAAAGCTCTGGGCCCAAATTTATCAGCATTCGTACGAGAGGATTCAACCAGTATGTTCGGCGGATTAGACTTGGCCGACCTGATCGTGAGTGACCTCTGAGTAGGATTGTCTCTCACGCAGAGATCAGTCAAATATGATGGTGCCAGACCATTCAATGTCTTATATACCATAAAACAAATTTTAAACTAAATTATTTCTGTGACTCGAAACCAGTGTAAGCAATCACGTAGAACAGGAGTGATGTGACAGTATTTGGTGGCACCACATATTAGACGAGCTGCTATGCTACCAGCATTTTGGTTCAGTCTGGAGACTACAAGCGCATATAACACAGTCTTAGTAGAATCTATTTTGAGACAACTGTCTTCGAAAAATACACTAGACTTTACCGTATGGCTAAGTTGAGTATTCATTGAAACAATATTTTGGTCCAAGTGAACACCAAGAAAACGAACAAATTTTAAGGGAATAGTATCCACTCCAGGTACTGTTATTGGACTATTGTCAATTAAATGGTGTCTTCTGGGTAATGCAATCCACATAAATTCAGTTATACTTCCATTCCTCTTAAGGCTATCTTTGTAAATTTATTTCAATACTGATAAGACATAGTATCGAGATGACAGTGGAGTATTTTGTATAAACATTTTAAATCAATAAATTGCCTTCTAATTTGAAGTGAATTGATTAATTATCCTTGCGGCAGTAATATTGTTATGAGTGGTATCTACCACAGATAGCCAGGTACATCCCAACCTTCCTCTCCCTCGTCTCTTTCCCTTGCTTACTTCATTCAGCCCAACAACATTACCCAAAATGGGGATGCCATAGCTCCATTGACTACGGACAGTAATCACATTTTGAAAAGGCAATTTTTTAAATCGACCACCCCAATTCCAATACAAGAAGGTATTACAAAACAATTATGACCTTAATATTCCGGAAGGAAATGACTGGCAAGAAGATGGGATTATAAGGGCAGAAAACTACCTAACTAATCTCAGAATGGCGGTTCTTCACGGTGGTGATAATAATATAAACAAATTATAAGTATAAAGAATATTATATAGAGAGTATGTAAGTATAATGCATATTATTATAACACAAGTATAAAGTCACAGTATTCACAGTCCTCATTACTAGGGAGAACTGTTCCTACTACTCTTTTTTGACTAAATATCCAGTTGTCTTAAATTGTCGTTATAATGTTCGCAAGTCCATTATCACTCAGTTCTCTCAGCCATTATTGACTTTAGTTTTGAAAATATTCATTTTTATTATTCTTTTTTATTGGTTTGGTAGAGCATTATGTAGTTTCGCAGCATGAAATTTAATATTCCTCCGTCCAAAAGGTGTATTAAATTTATGAACAACAAGTATATTTTGACTTATTGCCCTGATTGAGTATTTATGTTCGACAGTGGAGTATTCAGATATATATTTAAAAAAGTTTAAATAAGACATTTTTTTAGTAAAGTTTTTAAATATTTCGACTATGTATCTGCATAATGTACCTATCATTTATTTATTTTTTTTGTTTAAATAATTTATAATTTTTTTTTGAGATGCAGTCAATTTTACTATTCTCTCACGAAGATCGCCAAAATATCACGATTTCTTTTCCATAAATTAAAAAAAAATGTATTAATAAGTAACTATTTAATAGTCCAGACTTACAATTTTGTAGAGCTTTAATCATACGCTTGCTTGTTTTCAGAAAACGGTTATTTTGATTCAAACAAAAATTCTACGTATTCTCTGCTGCTCCAATTTATTATTCTCAAATTACACTCATACATCATTCCCATAACACATAACTCTAACCTGCACACAAATCTCAACCCCTTTGTTTCCCGCTCCTCCAACCTCTCCCTCCCAAATGGTGTTTCCCGCCAATAATCCAGCTGTCAAAACCAACTTTCTTCCGTTCATATTTTAGTACGCCTTTAAAATGGAAAAATTTCAAACATATGGAAGCAGCATTTTCTTAGAAAATTTCTGTTTCAATTTTATTTCGTCTTATTTTATAGAGACGAAAATCTGTTAAAAATAATATGTTATTTCAGTCAGTACCGGATCTAGTGAAGATGCACATAGAGTTTGTGTTCAGGGCGCTAAATCGTAAGGAGTGCAAGGAATGACCCTCCATTTTTCAGAAATAACCGAGGAAATGTGTTAATACGATTTTTCCTTTAATTTATTAGCCATTGATCACCACTCATCCGAAGTTTTTTTTAATATTTATCATTGCCTTCTGATCACGAATAGTATAAACAACATTCGTCTGGATCACAGAAATAACTCATTTGTCAACTGTTTAAACTTTAGTATGCATGATCGTAAAGACAATATTGGCGAATTACGGATTTTAATTGCCAAAGCGTGCAAAGTTATCGCTTTTTCATATAAATCAACCATTTTCCTAACAAATGGGAAGATTGGTAAGTTTTGCACATTTATATAGAAAGGGCCATTTTAATGCATGGCCTCAATTTATGCACTAAGAAAATGTTAAAAGATTTTTTTTCACATGTTAACTCACCTGTAGAGATGCGGCAGGTAGGTACAGTCGTATTTTAAAGTAGTCATTATTACAAATTGTAGGTTTAAATGGATAAATAATTTAATTTTTTGTAATTATTTATTGTAGCTTATAAATCTCATTGTAAAATTTAATTATTGAAGAAAATAATATTAAGCAATCCTAAATGAAACACGGAACCGAAAAAAAACCACAGAAAATAAAAAATGTGTCAGTCGCATTAGGAATCGAACCCAGGACCTCTGTCTTACCGGGACAACCGCTCTACCAACTGAGCAGATCAGTTCACTTTAGGGCACTTTAGGCCATCTTCAACGATATCAATTAGGATTGGTAAATATTATCTTCTAGAATGATTAACTATTATTGTTGTTGTTATCAGATTGAGATAGTTATTTATTTATTTGTAAGAAACACATAACCTTTTTAATATAAATATAATAAAAATAAAATACTATCAGTTTTTCAGAATAAGCAAACACATTGTGGATTAACATGATGTATTAAATAATATCAGTTCGACTTCCTTGGTATATATTTTCATTATGATCAATGGCGACAACTCTCTTCGCTTTACATCGCCTTCGCAATCGCGTTCGCGCGACTACGCCTACGTAAGACACGGGGTAACATTCGTTTCCCGCCGAAATCAACCTATAATATATCGAGTTTTTTTAATACCTTCCTTCGCCAGGTAACACAGCCCCCTATACCAAACACCACCTTATCTACATTGGTGACCCCAACGTGATCTACAGTAAAAATTCGAAATATCGAGAAATTACTTTAATCTAACCAATTTATTAAAATCACACATTTTCATAAACCCCATAATACTTAACTGCGTCATGTGACTCAAGTATTGCCATTTCCAAAGCCGGCCTTCTACGTCGTACTGCTGTGGTTAGTATTGTTTCTACCTAAACATACCCATGAAAACCCACGCAAAATACGGTCGCTGATATCGCCAGCATATCAATCTATATAATTTAAGAAATTTATTTTACCCTGTTTCGTGAACCTATCAAAAGTTTGTCACGAACACGATATGTTTACCATATGTAATAGTTTATTTTGTGGGGGAGGTCAAAGGCTTTGAAGCTGAGGCTAAATTATTGGCCCACTGACTGATATAGAAGTGCAGAGTGGTTTGAAAATCAGTGTACCACATATTGGTTAGTAAAAATGAGTTAAAAATTAAGTCGGGTCATGTCAGTCAGAATTACAGATGATCATGTATGAGATGGTGTCTGAATGTGAATGAAAAACGAGTGTGTACCGAGATAGAGTTGTGCGGCTTTCCGTCCTCTCTGTATACCCCTGCGGCGAAAATGGTGTGATGGTTAGTAAATTATAATTATTATTTTATATCTTGCTACATAGCAATTCTATTAGTTATAAAATCATTTTGGAAGAAGGGAAACATACATTACACAAAAAAAGACACAAAACAGAATATAAAAACAGAACTCACTTCCGAAATTGATGCTATATATACCATAGATTTAATATCCATTGTGCTAGTCTGACGATGCCCGTGATAGGGTAAAACCGATCGGGTCGAAAATAAATAAGTGAAAAAAGTTACGAAGGTTTTTTAATCAAAAAATTCATTTTGATGACAAAAACATCAATGAAAATATGAAATAAGAAAATAGAGAAAATTAAAATAACACGGTCGCGACAGAGACTAGTTCGATTCTTAGTCGCGACCGTATCTTTGTGTAGAGCCTCAATAAGTTAATTCTAATTCTTTATATTGTAGGAAAATAAATACGGGAAAGTAATCGGCAAAAGATCAATGTATAGTCATTTTGATACTGTGTCAAAATGACTCAAAATTAAAAAGTAAATATCATTAACACAAAACATATGAAAGAGACTGGAAGATTTTTATTATTGTTTTTATTTGAATTACGAAGTATAGTCCCAACTCCTCCCTGCTAACCGGAACAAGTGAGCCTATGGCATCCCAAATTAGGGTATGTTGTGAGGCTGAAGGGTGAAGGTGGAAAAGTATCTGGCTATTCAGACCTAGTCACCAAATATGGGTAAATCCATTTCAAGCAACGTTTCAATTGTGAATGGTGGTCTATGGCTAGGGCGATACTGAGAGTATCTGCCACTCTGGAGAGTATCGCAAATGCAATATATTGTTTAAATGTGAAATAACACAATTTAACTGAATAAAATTACTTGCGTACGTCGGGATTCGAATCCTCGGCCTAGGGATTCGTAGTCGAAGATCTTACCCCTCGACCATGGAGGTCGTCAAATTAATTAAATAGCTAGAAGTAATTATGTATTCGTACAAGTTAGTTAGTTCTTGTTTGGATATTGTAGGAAGGGATAAGAAGTTTACATCTTCGTTTAAAGTGGGAATGTCTACTCGTACTGTGATATGCAGAACGTGTTCTATATATGTGCATATTCGAGTCCCGACTGGCCGGAGATAGCGGAAATGTGAAATTCCCGTTTGGGGAATGTTTTGGTGATATTTATGAAATGTAAAAATGAATCTTTATCTGTGTGTCCTCGATTTTCTCGATAATTACTCCACCAGTTTCACAGAAAATAGCACAGTTTTTTTCTTATTAGTGACGGGAAGATTTAGAGAGTAATTTGAATGAAATCCAATACGTATAACTGTTCCTATAACGTTTTAAAATTTGTATGAAAAACATTGAAGCCGCCATGTTGTACTGAGGTGGGCCCGTAGACATACCACCCTGGTTAGCCACAGATTACATATAGAAAAGAATAAGTTTTATTTCGGTAGAATATTTTCATAATTGAAAACACGAGTAGGTACATACGAGTACTTAAGAACTTTATTATTTTGATGTATTTTGAAAAAAAAAAAATTTTTTTCGTGTAAAATAAAAATTTCAAACTAGCTGTCAAATCAATTATGGCACCCAAACGACAAGAAAGAATTCACAACTTCATAACTTTATTCCAAGAACAAAATGATCCTGAACAAGGCCGGGTACACATCAGTTAGTTTTATTATAAAATTTAATCGATATTTACTTTCTATGATATTTTTATGAAGGTTTTATAGCTACCCTAGAGATGCTGCTTATTCCATTTTGCTTAGTAATAAGGCATTAAATACGTAATGATTTTCACGGACGATATCTTTTGTAGGTTAATAATGTAGGTGTCCCGAAAATAATTCACATTTTTCTCCTTTTCCAAATCCACCATCACCATAAAATACGTTGCTGAGTTAAACACAGCATAAATTGAAATCCCGTAAAAATTCTCTTAGAAAATGCACACGAAGTGAATGTTAAACTGAATAGCTTCAAAGAGCATTACGACACACAGTTCACTTGAAAGTAGGGAATTTTTTTTATTCCGCGCATTAATTCATTGAAAAGTTTGGTTGATAGGTCTAACAGCCCCTTTAGAGCATTCCAGAATTCGAGTAAGTTTTAAGACACCCGCTAGCAAAAAGTTCCAGCCTTGGATTTTATACCTGATCATTCAGAAGTTAAAGACGTTCAAGTGGCTTTAGTCTTCTTCTTCTTATTTGACAAGAAACTGGGCGTCTTGTGTAGGGCTAGCAGATTCTTCAATAGTGACCAGCTGCTAACCCTGTTCACATTTTAAGTATATAATAATTAAATCCGGGAGCCACCTCTGGGCTGGAGCTCTAAAATACCTGATAAACAGCTTGTTTTCTGTGCAATGAAGGACCGTCAGTCTGATTGACAACCGGTTGTTAACAGACCGGTTGCAATCTATAATTATTTTTTTTTTTACAGTAACTCCACACAGGAGACCAAGGAGGAAACAATTTCCCTCAAGGCCTATATCATCTTTGGGGATGCTGTGTGGAGGATCTTTTAGAGGATAGGAAGGAGTGAACTTGGGTCTTGAAGAGACCCATGTTATAGGATGGAGGAAACACAGAGGCCGGCAGATCATTCCACAGCCGAGCTGTTGAACACAAGAAGAGTCGTAGAAGCGACCCGTTCTCATGTGACAAATGTCAACCGTGTGCAAATGTTGGGCGCGCGTTTGGCGTGTTTCCCGACTATGCACCGGTGCCGAAGGGATCAATGACGCTAGTTCCTCGGAGCATCTTCCATTAAAATACCGGTAGAACAAGGACAGCATTCCCACCCGACGTCTGTGCTCCAAAGATTGCAACCCATTTGTTAAGATATGCGAATCTATCAAACGGACCGCCCGTTTCTGCACAGAGTCAAGGTTTTTTTTTTTTTTTTTTCACAGATGCAATGTAGGTATGCTGAGTTTGTTCTATAGGTATTTCAATGAAGCCTACTCGAAAGAACTAACAGCATTCATCCCTAGTGCACTGGGGCACGTACGCGAAACTTGACGGATTTGAGGCGTTCAATAAAATGGTGTTAGTGGACGCGCCCTACATGACACTGCACCGAACTCAACAAACCAATGTCCCCCAATAGGCTGATGGACAGAAATCCTTAGATTGAGAAATTCCGACCTTTCACTTAGTTGGAGGAATTTCCCAAGATCGCCGACGAAGCATCGAGTTCACCAGAGGGCGATGAATTTTGGATCGAAGTTTCTTTAAATTCAAAGCAGGCTGTAGTGGGGCGATACATTTTTAGAATATAAGCCATAATTTTGATTACTTTAATCATTTCATTTCTTTACTTCTTCACAGTGTAACAGTTGATTTTATTCGCATAATAAATACTCTACGTAATCGGCGTGTTGTCGTTTTCTCTACGCCTCGGAAAGCCGGTCGGCTACTGCGTCAGCATCATTCTTCAACGTAGTATGGAGCCACGATCCAACTTCTGACTCCACCAGATTTTTATTTATATGGAACATCTGTTGACTTTTCTACAAATCTAGAATTAATATTCAATTTATTATAATAACTCATTGAAGCTTATAAACCTCATTGTAATATTAACCCAGTAAGACAGCGGTCCTTGGTTCGATTCCCAGGTGTGACCGATAGCATTTAATTTTCTGTGTCTTTTTTCGTTATCAAAAATATTAATCGATATAATAATTACACATTCGTAAAAAGCATTTACTTATGGCTTGTCATAATGATAAAATATTCTTATATATTTGTTTTGAACCACATTAATATAATATATAATATTCTCGACCGGTTTCGGAAGTATTCAGGAATATATTAAAACATAGGATCACTCTCGTATAATATAATAAAACTGTTACGTACCTACTCATCTGACCCTAACTGTCTACCAATTTCTCGAATTGTTTACCTTAATTATTTAACCAGACAATGTCACCCAGTACCCTTTATTGTTGTAGCTATTAAAATAAGTATCCCATCTCAGAATTATAAATACCCTAATAATACTATCCGCAAGGCAAAACCCAGAGACAATTGTAATTGTCAATGGTTATTGCTTAAAATATAATGGTTATATATTGTACTCCCTAAATTTGCAAACTAATCTATTGTTCTCGAACCTGAAAGACCTTTCTAGGAATTCCCGCTAACTTTCTAAAAATCTCGTTGCAACTCTTTGAAAGTTCCTTTATAAACCTTATGTTTCCTATATCCCGAGTTCATTCCTCTTCCATCATGCTAGGGTACAGTTGGTACCTCTGCTCATTTCTTCCTAAATCTTTGACAGAGTACGCTACGTGCCTAGTTCATAACTCTATCAACATAAATCTTGCATCTAATAAAATATATGAACAAAGTATCTGACTTTATACTAAATCTATAACCTAATTCAACAAGAAGGAGATCCAATATAATAAACATGGGAAGTAACAAAGGTATATTCAGCGAAGAACAGTTAAATGGTCCCCAAGAACAAGAAGTATCTAAATCTAAATCTCGGTGTTCCAAATCGATAGGTACGTAACAAATCATAGAATCATCCTCCTCAGGAATTTATTAATATATTCCTGACGAGGGAAGGGTATTTCCGAAACCGATCGAGATTATTATATATATTAAATTAACTAACTAACCATCACGCCGTTTCTCCGCAGGGGTAGGCAGAGAGGACGGACCGCCAAACAACTCGATCTTGGCATACACTTCTTGCTTCATTCACATTCATACATCGTCTCATACATTCCATTCTATTATTCCGACTTCTACATGGCTCGAATCAAGTATTTGATTCACTTGATCGTGCCATGTCTTCCTCGGGCGTCCCCGGCTTTTTTTTCCATTCACATTCGCGTCATACATTCTTCTTACACTCCTTTCTTCGTTCATTCGCTCCACATGCCCAAACCATCTAAGCGTTCCTTTCTTAATCTTACTCATTACGCTTACATCATCTTACAAGTCTTTTAAAACAAATATATACGTTTATATCTGATTTGTTCCTAGTTGGACAGTCAAAGCTTTCTTAAATGTTGATTATTAATTGTTTTTGTGTATGATTTGTAGAACTCCATTTACTTATTTTTTAATTTAATGTAAATCAAATTTAATGATTTTAGTTTTAAGTTCTGCAAGCATTTTTATTTTTAATTATTTTCACAGCTATTTCGGCGTTTAAGGCCATTTTCAAACTGCGGTTAATCCACTTTGTGACGACTTATTTATATGATTAAATATCATGACTTAATAATAACATTATTAAATTTGATTTACATTATATTTTTAAAAAAAATTCAATGTTGATGTTAAATAACGTGTGTTTTAAATAAATAAATATTAGTATAACAATTAAGTTAGCACATTTTTAGAGTTTGTAGAACTTGAATATAAAAAGTAAACAATGTGTGTTTTTTTAAACATTTTCTTAAAAAAAAAATTGAAATGTGCTGTTTTTGTAGAGGCACTCTGTATCCATCATATTAATATGTGCCTGAGAAATAATTGACGGTCTCCAAATAAATTATCCTTGCAAAGCGCTTAACTGCTTAAGAAAGCGTTATTGGTTCTTACCACGATATCGGGTTATGAATTCTTCGCTAGTCCGTAGCATTCTATAATACCAAACAAAGATTTAGATAACCTATTGAAGTGTTTGAAACCCAAGGAATTACACAATTTATCCCCAATACGTTTAGCGACAATGCGTATGTTAGCGGTCTTTATAGGTTTTTATTGTTTGTAATGTTGAACTTTGAACCAGTGGCGTAGCAACAGCCCAGGCAGACTGGACCCGCGCCCGAGTAAAGTTTTGTGGTTGTGACGTGTTACCCCTACCATTTCCAAGTAATTACTCTTATTTTGAATGTCAAGTTCGAAAAATTTTATCAAGTACGAAAATTCTGCTTTAAGGAGTGGGAAAGGAGGAAGGGGGTGATTTTTCAAAATTTCATATAGACAATGACCTTTCTCTTGTTTTAAATGTCAAATGTGCAAAATTTAATCAAGCTCGGAATAAAACTGTAGATTTGTATACATAACAAACACATACCGCCTGCCCGCAATATTCATCTTTATATAATAAATAGAAGAAGATAGAAGAAGATTAACAAATAAGCGGCTTCTCTGTGCATCTTATCGTCCCGGTGAAAAGCAGATATTTTTTATGTTAGTACCGCACAAAAGTCTCAACTGCTTCCAACCTTCTGAGTTAATTGGTGTATGTTGGGAGGCTGAAGGTAGTGGGGAGGGGTAGAGGAAGTTGAGGAAGTACCTGGCTATTCAGATCTGGTCACCAAATATGTCAAAAGTCATTTCAAATAACGTTTAGATTCTGAATGGTTGTCTTTTAATAATACTGAAAGTACCTTACCAGAGTGATAGATACTTTTACTATCGTCAGTATACTTTTTTTTTTTACATTTACTCCACTCAGGAGGTCATGAGGGACATAATTTCCCTCAAGGTCTATGCCATCTTTGGGGATTCTGTATGGAGGGTCTTTCGGAGAATAGGACGAAGTGAACATTGTAGGAGGGAAGAAACATAGAGGTCGACAGATGGTTCCACAGCCGATCTGTTGAATACAAGAACGAGTCGTAAAAGCGATCCGTTCTCATGTTGGGGGCCCATTTGGCGTGTTTCCCGACTATGCACCTGTGACTAATGACGCTAGTTCCTCAGAGCATATTCCATTGAAATACCGGTAGAACAGGGACATTCCCACCTTATGTCTGTGCTCCAAAAGATTTCAATCCGTTTGTTAAGATAGGGAAATCTATCGAACGGACCGCCTGCTTCTGCACAGAGTCAAGGGTTTTTTCAAATATTTTAGGACTCCACCAAAGGTAAATTCTACAGTGGGGCGCACTTACATAGACAGTTGTACTTTCAGTATCACCAACAGTGGCGTGCAATACATAAAGCCTGAAAATCTGTGCCTAACTTAAGAAAATGAAGTATAACAAAATTATTCAAAATCACCAAAACTACCCCAATATATGGTATCTACTTCACAAAATTCTACTTTTCAGTTGCAACCTGCCCTAGATCACGCATACTAAAATTACTACCCCCTTAGCATATTTAATTTTAATGAAGGATCAATGGTTCCTAAGTATACAAACAGATAAGGACAAGGAACGTTAGATTACATGATTCCTAGCTGTTTAAATATGTTACCCGCTGAAATAAAAAATTGTATTAGAATAAAACAATTAATAAAAATATTGAAGACTTGGCTAGCTGAAAGAAAGTATTTATATTATATAATTCGGAAATTTTATTTTATGTACGAATAATTGTTGTTAATTATCTTTTTTATATTTTTTTTATATATATAAGTAGAAATATTTTTGAGAAAGATTATTATGAAATATTCATGTTTTAAAGATTTAAGTTTGTTACATTTTTATTTTATATGTATGTACATTAACTGTAAATTTATTATGTTTTGAATGACAAGCACCCGTTAATCAAATCACTAAAAAGTAGTTTATCGGGACTTTTTGTCGTATATTTTGTAAAATTAATAAATTAATAATAAAAAAATACGTGTTCTTCCGTTTTAAGCATTTTTTATCAAAAGTTACATAAAAATAAGTTTCTTTTCCCAGAGAAAATTTGCCCTGAAAATAGATGAAAAATCGCTGATACTATGCGCGGAGTTACAATTTATAGCCGAAATCAAACAACATTTATCAAGAAATTATCTGCAATATGAAAATTACACCATATTTCATACCCACGTAATGACAAAATCTTACTCCCACGATTTTCCAATTTCCTCCTGTCTAAAACGCCTTTAATCTAAAAACTTTCAAAGGCACCCCTGTCATCCCCCGCTTTTTGAATTAATAGCCTGAAAACAGTGCGCAGAAAAAAACCTGATATACGACAGATATGTTGAGGGAGTTAATATTTAACAGGTTGTAAGGGTCGATATGCTGGCGTGTGTCATGTCCCTATCTCTGATCTCAAGGTCACACGATGACATTTGTCAGCGAAAATTCAATGCAGGTGAACGGAAATGTCCTCGGATAAACACGACTCTATTATTTAATGTACCCGTTATGTAAACGTAGCTGTATCTGCAATGCTTTACATATTATACGGTATATATTTACATAATATTAAACTGTTGAGACCATAAAGCTATCTTGCATTACATATGAGCGTCGAGTTGTTCTGCAAAACGAAGTTATGCCTTGAAAACATAAATACAGATTTGAACCCTTTTCAACGTATCTTTTTTGGTGATATGAAAATAACACATTGGTTACGATATTACAATATTTTTCGCATAAAATCATACATTCAGAAGGTTTTTTTGTTATCTGCTAAATGCTTTCTCCGATTTTTTTTTCAGACTTAAATTGAATGGCGTGCAGCCCATAAAGGTTAAAAAGCTGTACTTACCTTTATTTTTCCAAATTTCAGAAAAAAATTGTTTCATGATCGTTCTCGGGCAGGAAATTTATTTATTAGTAAATTTCTTATTTGCAGTTTGCAAAAAAATAGATCATTCAGTTTGGATGGGTATTTTGGCCTCCAATCTAAAATTCAGTTTTGTATGAAACGGGCACCGCAGCCGTTCCCCTTAAGCTGGTAAAAAATACGGGATTGATTGGGGTAGTCGTAGCTCAATTGGCATAGAGCGCAGGTCCCGGATAGACCATGAGGTTCTGCTTTCGAATCCCAGCTGCAACCGTTATCTTTTTCTTTTCTTTATCTTTTCGGTTTCGTGTTTCGATTTGGGAGTCGTTATTATTATCTTCAATGATTAAAAAAAATATTCTTATTTATTTAAAAAAAAGGTTTATTTATAAAAAAAAGTTATGCTAAGTAATCATTATTACGTGTGACAGCTGTTTCGCCTTTCGAAGGCATTAGACATTTTTATAATGCATTACAACACAGCGGATTTTTTTTTTATAAATGAACCGTTTTTTTTAAATTTAATGATATAATAGTTATTAAATAAAAATCGAGTTTAAAAAATTAAGCTTGATTACAATCAGTGGGAAAGCGTCATTCGTTAGATTTAAAATGACTCATTCTGAGATCAGAAAAGGTTATACTATGGAGAGGGTTCTGTTTCAGGCTAAATCACTCTGTTTCATAAAACCATCTTGTAAAACGAGGCCCACGGCGTGTACCTGTGAATTCCCTTGTCGCAAACTTTGTTTAGCAGCAGTTTATCAAACTGTCTTCAATATGCGGTTGAGTTTCGGGATAATATATTTGTTTCGTCTGCAGTATTTCAGGCGTTAGGTGAATTAAATATGCAAATTGTCGATACATTATTTAGTCCGGCAGGTAACTTCTCCCTTCTAGACTGCAATATTCCCTGGATAGTATGATACATATCTCCTGTGTATATTTATATTTGCCATTATTGTTGCATTCTATAATTATGTCATTCTTAAAATTTTACGAACGTTATCAGCTCTGTGATTGCTGATCGCAATAATTCAAGAATCAACTTCCACGTACTTGGTAACTTAATTTATTACAAATAAGTTTATTTAATTTATACTACCCATTACATTCTTTACTTTTATTTTTATTGTCATTTTACTTTCTCATATCCACTCAACATTTTACTTTTAACCTACCATACATGCAGATATACATACTCGTATGTGCATATACACGTACGTATTTGTTGTGTATGTATACATGCGTTTATATACACAGACTGTGTACTGTACATAGTCAAGAAAGGATTTTTTTTATTTATTTTTTAACATTATTTTTTTTATTTATTAATGAGATACTAACATATAACTTCTCATCCTTGATTAATAACAAACACCATCTTTGATGAATGTTTCGGTCTGTGATACAAAATATGAAATACATTCTATAACCATTACCCATCAAACTTCACGCTTCAATCAATTTAACTGTTATGTAATATATTATGCATATGTACTTTTTTATTGCACTAGGTTTATTTTTTTCTCTGATATATTATGCAATATGAACAAAGCTTGTTAATTTGACTGTCCT
>JAHDVE020008622.1:0-30775 GCA_022606495.2 Halesus radiatus | reverse complement strand
AATATAGATATATAAAGCTAGATATTAAATATTTATTTTTATTCAATCTTTCAATTGAGAAAATTATACACTGTTTATCACAAAAAAAAATAAAAAAAAATAAACAACAACCTCAAAATATCAGTTATGGAACCACAACCTACCTACTTCACAATCAGTGGAGGAAAAACACCAACGCTCACTGAGACAACCGAGGATATTGCTAGAAACAGCGCAACCGTCCGCAAGGTTGAACGGCTAACTTCCCAGAACACTGGTGCGGCTTATTCAGATCCATCGTTCAGAATACAGGCTGCCGACCTCAGCAACTTCGATGGCTCCTCTGTTGTCACTCTCGAAAAGCTCAGCGACATCATCCCTGTCGGTACACCCCTCTTTAGCTCTCCCGACAAACATGCCCACCTGAGAAACGTTGAGAACATCTCATTCATCAATGAGATAGGATTATTCCCTCCCCACTACTACAACTCTCTGTTCATCGATCCCAAGGTCACCGATAATGGACATTATCGCGTTATCGTCAATGCGAACGGGCACTTCAAACAGATCGAGGTCGACGAAATGGTTCCGTTCATTAGGAGCGAAAACACATTCATCTGGGGAATCGGCAAAGAATATGCCTGGACCGTGCTAGTTCTCAAAGTATGGGCCAAATTGTTAGGAGGATTCCAAGGAGTCAAGACTGCCAAGGCTTTCGAATTTGTGAGAACTTTTTCTTATCCCAACTGGAAACTCAAAAACCTGGACAAAGAGAATACTGAAGAGTCTTATAGCTTCTTTTCCAAAAAGTTGACAGGCGATACAACTCCCAAATACCAGGTCGAAGAGATGAACAGGAGTCGACTTGGCGCGAGCAATTCTACGGGTACTCCAGTGAGACCCAATCTAGGAAGCCAATATCCCCCCCAAGATTCCCAAGCACACAACACTTCTAGTTCAGCTAGTTCAGCTTCCAATGGTTTCACAATTCTCGCCAAGACCAGAAACAACGTTGAAGTCAAAAAGTACGGGCTCCCTCAGGATGCAGCTGCCTTCCAACTCGTCGGTGTTTTTGAAATCGAGGGCAAACACGTTATCAAGTTAAAGTCTTCAATTCCTCATAAATGGACTGGTGAATATAGCGTAATTGATGAAAAGATCAACCCAAAATATCAGCAATCAACGCACAATCTGGCACTGACCCGATCCTTTATTATGCCTTTCGATGACTTTAAGAAACTGTTCAGTCTGATCCTAATTTCATCCATCAATTACGAAAGTTATCAGGGAAATAAACATTCCTATTATCCAGTCAATGTTCCAGCAAATACCCACCAGTCACAGCACTTCCGATTCGAAGTCATCAAGGATGGACGTTTTGACATTACTTTGCTTCAAGGTCTTAACTGCCTTACTGAAAATAAACCCGAAAATAAACCAGAAAACGCCAAAAATCCCAATCCCCCACAACAACAAATGGGAAATTCCCAAGTTACCACGACTGGGTATCAAGGTTATCAACCTTCGACTGTGAATCAAAGATATTTAAAGATCAAGCTATTGATAGCCAAAGTTAACGTTAATGCCTCAACTAATAACCCTAACTTGAACAAATCAAACATCAGTCCTCCCGTTGCTCCGATGAATGGTGGAGTAGCACCAGGAACTTCCAGCCTTGGAGCTAATGTCTCTCCTTCTCAAGGTGCCACTATCATTCAGGATAGTGAAGATAAATACAGTTACGTCGAAGTGGATTATTCTCATGGCTATACCTCGTCATAAAGCTACTTTTTGAGGTTGACAAGAGGCGACTACGTCATTCATATCAAGACTGAGACATCCCCGCATAATGTCTCTTACAACATCAACGTGGTTTCAGAAATGCCCATCACATTGCAGAGTGTCAATCTCCCGAAGAGTGAAAAGTCTATTTTGCTCAGATCGGTCTTTTTGAACATCGCTCAGGAAAAAGGAGCCATTGCATACATTGATGAGAAGACGAAACAAGAATGGGTCTGCTACGGCTACACTTTTGGTGAAACTGGCTACGGATATGTGGCAATGTGTGCTGAAAAGGAGTCACCCTATAAGCTTTACTGTGAATTCGACACAGCGTAACATATTATAAAATAAATATATCTAATATCATGAATTATTTTTTTTATCCAATATAGTGAATTGAAAAAAGAAGGATTGATGGTGAAAGATGTTTACAAGGGAAAGACCGGCCCAATTGGTCTTTACTCTGTGAGAGGATTCGGAAGATGCCTCATCTTCAAGAAGGTGCCAGGAGTGGACAAGCCCGTCTGGCCTCCAAAAAGTCTGAAATTTTACAGAGCAAAATGATTGAACAGACATATTCATTAAGCTTTTATTTGAATATTAAATAAAAAACATACATAAAACCATAAAATTTTGATAAAAAACTTTATAGTTATG
This sequence comes from Halesus radiatus, assembly GCA_022606495.2. Lineage (NCBI taxonomy): Eukaryota > Metazoa > Arthropoda > Insecta > Trichoptera > Limnephilidae > Halesus > Halesus radiatus. Next base: position 28,357 of record JAHDVE020008622.1, on the reverse strand, counting down.
TAATATTCTAATCAATTTTTATGAGCTTAATTATTTTTAATATTTTGCAAATTATCTATTTATATAAAGTTAACTAGTAAAAAATAAATAAAATATAAAATCAACAGCAGTTCATTTTGTGTTTTTTTCCTTTATCAGAGAGAGTCGACTTGTCCTAATTTAGCTGAACATGCTATTTTGACAGGATTTCTCGAGTCAACTGATCGAAAATATATGAGATCTTACTATTCTCTTTAGCAGAAACCTCTGTAAACGTAACTCCATTACGAGCTGCTAGGTCCTCGCCATTTTGTTTAGTCACTTGTCTGTTTGACTCCAGGTCAGCCTTGTTCGCAACGAGGATGATACTCACGTCATTACCTCCGTTGTCTTTGATTTGCCCCATCCAACTCTCGATATGTTCGAAGGAAGCGAGACTATCAATCGCATAAGTGAGTACGATTCCTTGCGCATTTTTGTAGAAGGATTTTGTGATATTTCTGAAGCGCTACTGTCCTGCTGTGTCCCAAATGTTCAGACACACATCTCTCTTGTCGAGCTTGAGTTTCTTGATTTTAAAGTCCACCCCTACAGTGCTGAGGAGATCGGTTTGGAAGAAGTCCTAGCAGTAACGCATAAGGAGACTAGTCTTTCCAACACCGCTGTCTCCGATGACCAGATATTTCAACGTGATATAATTATTCGAGTATTTCATTTTTTTGTAATTTCCTTTCTAATATATACCTTAGATTAATCTAATGAATTTTGCGATTTGATTTATGTATATTTAAAATTTGGATGAGGTTTAAACTATATATTTGCAACAAATATAAATAAGTATCATCGGGATATATTAGATTATGTGAAATATAACATTTTATTTCTTGCCCAAAAATACTAAATATGAATATTTGAAAAATAGCAAAACAATATCAGCATAGGTTTATGAATAAAACTATCATTTCTTCTTCTTTTTATTCTTTTTCTTTTTCAGACTGGCAGGAGGCAGTGGCATTCTTAACCCATCGTCAGCAGGATCAGTCATGTTGGCGATGTTCCTGCATATCCGCAATCTCTTATTCGCATCGCTGATCTCTTGCACTTTGGCAGGAGTTATGTTGGGAGTGAAATTCAATAGGATTCGTTCCAAACTTGGATGGCTTTTTATGTTTTACAAGAAGTTATCCGTCAGCTTCTCCATATTATTGACTTCCAACAACTCTAGCTTCTGGCACTTTTTTATAAGATTATGAATCGAGTCTGAGAGATTTATAAGTCCCCCCATTTTGAGTATCTTTAGCTGAGGAAATCCGTCGGGTGATTTACCTTTAGCCTTTTCACCGCCGATGAGATTCTGTGTGGCCTCGTCGGTGATTCGACTGCATCCAGTGAGTATTAGACTCTCCAATTGCGAGCAGTTGCCAACTTTGAGCATCAGAGCGTTGCCAATATCATCCCTAGCATTGAATGAAAAATCAAGATACTGTAAAGTCTTGTAACTTTGCTCTAACACTTTGATGATAGCTTCGCCTTTCACATTTGGTAGGCTCGCCACACTTAACTCCTTCATAGAGTTACCAGAGATATAGTCGATAGAGTCGCTCGTGACATTAGTACAAAAATTAATATTTAATGCCACGATATTAGGGTTGGATTATAATGGTTTGAGACTTTAATCGTTTATGGAGTTCGGATTATGATTGGCTGTCAATTTTTATAAGGTCGGATGATTGGTCAGAAACATCTTGACTCCGTGTTCAGAGAGCATCTTGCATTTGGAGATGTCAATGGAGATCAGGTGGACACAAGAGACAGAAAGTTCGATGAGCACATCGTCTGTGATGAGAGTGGAGTTGAGATTAAGTTCACGTATGTTTGGGGCAAAGTATCCGATTTTGTTAACAAGTTCGTTTGAGATCCAGGTGCTGTTTTGGAGATCGAGGAAGAGAAGCTTCGGAGTCATAATTTCCATGAGGTTTTGTTCAGTGAGGACATTGTTAGGTAGTTTCTGTAGTTAGGTCAATATAAAAAAAATATATATAATTGAAGAAATATATTTAGTTTAATTTAGTTTTGTTTTGTAAATTACCTTCAAATGTCTAATCTCTTCGCTTTAATAAGTAGGAGTATATGTAACCTCGCCGATTTGCCTGATTTTTCTGGAGTAGTCGCCCTCTTTGGTTTGGGGGACGACGCAGCTCAGAGGCAGCACAGACGAATACACTTCGGCCTTCTTGTTAACTGTTTCAAAAATTTACTATTTAACAGCATTCCTCGTGGTGCACAAGGTGAGTGCGGAAGGTTTATAGGACTCCTACTTACTGTACTCTGAATTAGAAAATGGTCGATTGAAGTCGAGGGTGTTGCGATCCTGGGGTGGTTTGGCTTGAAACAGGTGATCGAGATCGTATTCTCGAGATTTGTGGTCGGGTTTCGGGACGTAAGAGGGGTTGACTAAAACTTTGGGATAGTTCATAGAGCACCATCCAATGAGACTTCTGTGGTTGCTAAAGTTCGGCATTTGATGCTTTTCGATATTTCTATTTACAGTCTCTTTGATGTCGAAGTTGTTGGTTGTCGACATAGTAATATATTTTTCCTCCAATAAAAATAATTGTTTGTATAAAATATATAATGTGAGACCGATTTAATTTTAATTACTTTCACAAAAACTATATATATATATATACATATATTTTATTTATTATTTGTTATTGATATAAATTACTGAACTTGATAATATAGATGGGATATATAGGATATTTATTGAGATACATATATATGTATATACATATATGATTAATAGGAAAGGAATAAAAAGTATTAATTCATCCTAAGAATGTTTAGGCTATCATCAAGATTACCAATTTACAGATACGGGAAAAAAACAGTGAAGTGGCATCTTTGCTCAATGGACAAAGCTGCCTACATAACACTTGATAATCACCAAAAACGAAACGTTCTCTCAATACATACTATGAGTCTACTCAGATAAGTCTTTACGACCGTCAAAACTCTCGCCTAACAGAAATAAATCAAGGTAAATATCCATAAATAAATTAGTGTTTCTTTCCTGATCTAATTCTTAGTCCATATTTATTCAACATGAAGGTGAGGTCTTTTCAGCAGGACACGATTTCTATGAAATTTCAGGGGATAAACCCGAAATTATCTTCAACCTATGTGCGGAAATTTGTATGCTTATCCAACACATCCCCATTCCTGTAATATCAGTCGCCAACGGAGTCGTGGCAGCTGCAGGGCTACAACTTCTTGCTTCCACGGATCTCGTCCTCGCCACTCCTAAAACTACATTCTCTCCCTCTGGGATCAAGTGGGGATTATTCACCACGACTCCAGCCGTCGCGCTGAGCAGGACGATAAATTCTGAGAAGAAATTGATGGAAATGCTATTCTTAGGCGAGCCTCTCACAGCAGAGGAAGCAGAAAGATACGGACTCGTAAATAGGGTTGTGAAATAGGAGCAATTGAAAGATGTAGTGTTGGATTACGCGTAAAAACTAAATGCAACCGATGAATAGACCCTGGCTTTAAGTAAAAAGATCATATATGGACAAATCTGAAAACGAAACTAAAAAAAATATTTAATTTTGATATTTTCTGAATATTCTATGATAGATCTATCTCATATATTTATTTATTAAGTTAATTCTAGTCGTTGAACATATTTTTTAAAAATACATATTTTATAACAATTATCTAAAAAAAAAATATATTAGTAAAGCTATCATCCAGCCTATTCATTTATAAATAGATGATCGAAAATAAACCAACTGAATAGTATCATCACACTAACAAGACATTGTTGACTGAGAAACAACAACTTGCCAACACGATAACGAAGATAACTAAACCAAAAGTGGCATTCGTTAATATTCCTTCTTCTCAATCATCGAGGCCTTCCCAAAAGTGTCAATGTAATTGCACTACTTTCGATGTATAGATTCCCCTCGAGAAGGCAGGTCCGACCATAGACAAACAAAGACTGCTTAAAATGGTCGCTGAGCTGTAAAACTAATACAATACCGAAACAAGCAACCTGAAGCAGCAACACTAAAGATAGACTCAGAACTACTTTAACAAAACAACGGCACTTCAAAAACAACTGGAAGAACTAACCTCCCAAAATCATCAGAGTGCCCTCCGTGCAACAACAAGATAATAAGAGTTGCTTCGAAAACTTAGGACATTAGAAATATAAAAGGACAATATCCTGAGAAACAAGGTTTCTTTCATTGAAGCTAATCTCAGCGAGAAAAATATGGATTTGCAAAATGAGTTGGTCTGCCTCAAATAACATCATAAGGCTGAACTCGAAAAACAAATTCAATAGCTCGCGACAAAGGAATAAGCATATCGTTTGGCAATTCGCTCTGCTGAGGAAGGAACCAAGGGCTTATAAAAGCGAATCGATGTTCTAGGGAACGAGATTTAGATTTTGAAGGATAAAGTCATCAATTAGGAGAGCAAGAAACTTCAATAACAGGTTAAGAGACAGTAACTGTAGAGGTAGATAATCAAACTCAATGTACAGCTCGAATACCAGGCCAAATCGCATCGGGAATATTTGTAGCTCAAGAATTAGGGGCAATAAGAGCTCAAACTCAGAATCAGAGACCTTGAAAACAGACTCAGATAACTTTAAAAAACAAAGGATGAGTCTATGGGAATTATCTCGGGACTCAGATTTGATATAGAGGGAAAAAACAGAATTATTCAAGAGAAAGAATTAGACCTGGTGAGACAGAGGCAGAAAACAGAGGAACACATTGCAGTGTTAACAAAATAACATTAATCTCGAATGAGGAACATGGAGTAAGATGGCAAAAATCGCATCAAAGAAATCGAGGGCATATGGGAAGCGAAGCTAAAATAAACCAACTAGTTATTTGAAAGGAGAGAAGCACAGTTATTGCAAGACCATGAACATCGGTTGCGACTCGTCAAGGAATAACATGATTAAATGATCCTGAAAAACGAATCTGAATGGTCAGCCAAATTGACCTCTAGGGAATAAGAACTGCGGCGTCAACACGAGAAATAGTTAGCTGCTCTGAGAGATATTAAGCCCCCCGAACCAATCATAAAGCTTGAAAAATAGTATATTTATATTGAAAAGTTAACTGAACCACCTGAATTGAAAATTCTCAGATAAAGAGTTCTCTCCTTGACAACCTCAGAAATGGGAAGATAGGGACGAATTGCCGAACTCGAACTCGACAAGGTGAAGACTGGCGAGAGACTCCGTTATCTCAACAGTCTCGAAGCAGCCTTCGACAAATAGCGCGAGAAGTGGATGTTGGAGCGGGAGGATTTGTTAAAAAAGCTGATTCAGAAGAAGGACTATAGTGGTGATAAATCAAGCTTGACATGGGTGGTCGAAAAAATCATACACTAATAAAACTCCAAAAGTTCTGTCTCTAGATGTGATCCTGATCTGAGGGCCATCCAGTCTGTGAGTCCAGCAATTAATTATCGAGTTGCCAGCAGTCATGGAATCGAAACTCATCTCACTTCCTCTTAAGGCTTGGCCCAGTTTGATCAACCCCCAACCCAATATCAAGACTTTATGCACTGATTTCTGGATAATATTAAAAAAATATATTTTTATTAAACTGATATTTTTCTTAAAAATTGATATTAAAAAGATAAAACGTATGCAGATGAATAATAATAATATCGAAATTCGACCTATATTGAAATTTTATCTAGCAAATTAAACCTTGTTTAATTTGATAAAAAAAACATTATTTATTAATTGGAATATATTTCATAACTTGATGATAAAAAAAAGTTATGTCCACACTGACAAGTAGGGGATGCCTTTTGATATAATACGTCACTAGCGTCTCGCAAGTCCTATGGCATTCGATTTCAACTTTACTGACCAGCCAACAAAATATAACGATCTCCAACACTCTCACATATCAGAATTTTTAAAAATTACTATTATATCAAACATATATATTATTTAAAAATATATGAATATAGATATCTATTTTTTTAAAATGCATGTTCGTATAGATATATGATATTTTCTTTTTTAATTGATTTGATGAAAAAGACGTTTAACTTCAATGATAAATGAATTGTTAAAATTGTGTGTTTTATGGATCCTAGGCATATGAAATGTTGAACAAAATATATATATATCACAACAAGTCAGTTTCCTTATTTATTTTTAACGAATACTGCTCTCTCTCTCAGACCATGAGGGTGATGATCATCATGATGACAGCCAAAGGAATGTAGGCCATGTTAGAGGACAAAATGTTGCCGACCACGGTGTCAGTCAAGTGGGAAGCGCTCGAAGTAGACACGGCAGGAGTGATGAGAGCAATGATCAGGAGCACAACGAGGAGAAGTGATTGGTTCATTTGTTTTTGGAATGTATATTATATAAATAACTGTTTATTAGAGAAATTTATTGTCTTTAAAAATAATAATAAATTATTATAAATTATTGAACAAATCTTTTAAATAAATACTGTAAAACAAACATAATAATTAACAAATATCTTTTAAAACAAACAAACAAAATATATCGTTTTAAATTTAGATAATAAGATAATTAGATATATATGAATTTGTGTTATGAATAAAAGATATATTGAAAGAATTACAAACAATTAATAAAAAAATACAACATCATCGTCTAATAAACATTATATAATATACACACAATTAAATGAATTTCAATTAATAACTATTTTAAACAAGGCTTTTTTAAAAAAGACTCATTAATATGAATAATAAAAAAATATGGTTTTTGTATTTTTGCTGATATTTTATTCCAAATACATTCTGATTTAAATGTATTCAGAAAGTTAGAAATCTATTGTTGTCAAATATATTATTGGTGGATAATGAGTGTTTTCATCTGTCCGTTAATCTAATCATGTTCATAGTGTTGATGTTGCTATATCAATTAATAAATTTTTGCTGTTTGGACTGGGCCAGTTTTGATCTAATCTTTTGTTGATCTATATTTTACTAAATCTGAGCAAGATAGTATTATTATTATTGTATTTTTGTTATTATACATTTTTGTTCGACACAATTTATCATTTTTTAATATTCAATAAATAGTATTGCATTACAATAGTTATTATTTTTATATTCGTTTAATGTTCAAAATAAATCAACCGAAACATCAGTATATCTCTACATTCCCACTATCAATCTTTAAATATCCATTTTTTTATGGAGGATAATATAATCAATCATATATATTTAATATAATGACAATATCAATAATAAAATTAATAAATCCCCTAATATTCTTATTAGATAATGGTGGGATTATTATAATATTGAATTAAAATAACATATATAGGAATTAAGATGTTGCTAATTTGTATTATTATTTTTTGAAATTATACAATCAAAATAATAGATAAAAAATATATCTTTTGTAAAAAAAATCAAAAAAGACTCTAATTACTCTGAGCTCCCAGCCCCGAATAAATATGAACAAATTTTAAAAGAAGAGATTCGGAGCATTCATGAGAGAAAATGTTGTCCGACCCATTGTCAAAGCACAAGCACAGCCAACAGGCCAAACAGTGCTCATGGAGCAGAATCCTAATATACACAGATGTGCAATTCAGGATAATAATAAAAAGGCCGACAAAGCAGTGCTGTTTCGGGACTTCAGCTATATCAACATGGAACACCGCAAAGGAAATACACTCTAGATTCGCACTTTCGCATGTTTCAAAGACAGTCTATGCTTCAATTATCCTCCCATGGTGCGGGACTTGAAAGCGGATAATGATTACGAGAGTGACGAGGAAGAAATCCGCTACGAACGGAAGAGAATGGCAGGATTTCTTCGAGAAGCCCTCTTGTCCAATGTCAGTAATCCGACAAATACTTGAAAAAGCAAAAACATAATGTTCTTTCTAGGAAAAAATTATATGGTTTGATTTTGTGTTTTTTTTTAACACTCTTTTTTCTTGAATTTGACAATTAATATTTTGTTTTTACCTCGAAATTTCATATTCAAATTTTAAACTCAATAAAATAATAAAAAAATATTTTTATTTGTTTGCCTTATCTTTAAAGGTATAATAAAAATATGTATATATAGATATAATACATTTTCAACTAATAAGCAATTAGTTCACATAATATTGTTAATGTCTATATTTTTATAATTAATATTTTGTTTATATCTATATTTATTCATTTATCAAAAAGAGATAAGTCAAAAAGTCAAAAAAGAGATTAAGTTTGATCAATAATATCCAATCAATTATTGAAACTAAATTAAATTTATTTTGTAATTTGTAATTCTTTATAGTTATACTTAAAGAAACTCAATTCTAATAAAATCAACATAAAAAATATAGTATATCCCAAAATATATAAAGACTGCCATATAGTTTTTATTGTTTCTTAAAAAAATTTAATGTTTCGTAACGATACCGAATACGATTCAGAACGAGCTCTGGATACTTAGGATCAAAATAGGTCCCCGACTAGTAATTAAGATGACAATCAAAATCCCTTTCAAACTTTTCTGATCGAGTCTCGAACCGAGGAGTAATACAATGTCAGGAAGGACATTGCTGTCAACAATCTCCAATTCGACGGCGAAATCCCAAAGTCGAACGAGATAAACACATCAATTATACGATGTAACCATGATGGGAAAAAGAATATTTAATAAAGTCCAAAAAGTAGGAATTTATTGGGAATAGAGTAAAAATAATAAAAACAGAGTAATGGATAAAGGGAAAATAATAATATTTAGAATAGTCTAAATTAAAACACAAAAAACGATATAAGATAAAGTGTTTAAGGGAAAAGAATGAACCAATAACCAAATATATAAGATAGAGGGATAAAAAAGGAAAATAAATAATAAAATTCAAACAAAAATGATAATGAAAACGAAAATAGCAAGAAAAATAATAACTAAGAATCTCATAATATCGAAACCACTAACAAACCCGGACTCTTTGGGAACACCAGGACAACCAATAACTCTGCCAATATCGAAACAATTAACAAGCCAAATGAACTCTTTGGGAACACCAGGACAACCAATAACTCTGCCAATATCGAAACCATTAACCAACCAAATCTCTTTGCAAGCACCAGTACAACCAATAACTCTGCCAATATCGAAACCATTAACAAGCCAAATGGACTCTTTGGGAACACCAGTACAAACAATAACTCGGCTAATATCGAAACCATTAACAAACCCCCAGTCTTTGGGAGCAGCAGTCTTAAAAGCAGTAACATCTTTGGGAGCACCAGTACAAACAATAACTCAGCTAATATCGAAACCATTAACAAACCCCCGGTCTTTGGGAGCAGCAGTCTTAAAAGCAGTAACATCTTTGGGAGCACCAGTACAAACAATAACTCAGCTAATATCGAAACCATTAACAAACCCCCGGTCTTTGGGAGCAGCAGTCTTAAAAGCAGTAACATCTTTGGGAGCACCAGTACAAACAATAACTCAGCTAATATCGAAACCATTAACAAACCCCCAGTCTTTGGGAGCAGCAGTCTTAAAAGCAGTAACATCTTTGGGAGCACCAGTACAAACAATAACTCAGCTAATATCGAAACCATTAACAAACCCCCGGTCTTTGGGAGCAGCAGTCTTAAAAGCAGTAACATCTTTGGGAGCACCAGTACAAACAATAACTCAGCTAATATCGAAACCATTAACAAACCCCCGGTCTTTGGGAGCAGCAGTCTTAAAAGCAGTAACATCTTTGGGAGCACCAGTACAAACAATAACTCAGCTAATATCGAAACAATTAACAAACCCCCACTCTTTGGGAGCACCAGTACAACCAATAACTCAGCTAATATCGAAACCATTAACAAACCCCCGGTCTTTGGGAGCAGCAGTCTTAAAAGCAGTAACATCTTTGGGAGCACCAGTACAAACAATAACTCAGCTAATATCGAAACAATTAACAAACCCCCACTCTTTGGGAGCACCAGTACAACCAATAACTCTGCCAATATCGAAACCATTAACAAGCCAAATGGACTCTTTGGGAACACCAGGACAACCAATAACTCTGCCAATATCGAAACCATTAACCAACCAAATCTCTTTGCAAGCACCAGTACAACCAATAACTCTGCCAATATCGAAACCATTAACAAGCCAAATGGACTCTTTGGGAGCACCAGTACAACCAATAACTCTGCCAATATCGAAACCATTAACAAGCCAAATGGACTCTTTGGGAACACCAGGACAACCAATAACTCTGCCAATATCGAAACCATTAACCAACCAAATCTCTTTGCAAGCACCAGTACAACCAATAACTCTGCCAATATCGAAACCATTAACAAGCCAAATGGACTCTTTGGGAACACCAGGACAATCAATAACTCTGCTATTAACGCAACCATTAGCAATTTAGGACTCTTTGGGAACGGCAGTATAAAAAATAACTTTGTTAATACAATGAATAACATCCCAAACACAATTTTTACCAACTACAGTTCTAACAACCACTCTTTTAATACAAAATACAACAATATAGACAACCCTTTTGGCAAGTCCAGAACTAACATCCCCTCTGATTTCATCGAAAACAAGAACAAAAACAACCTTTTTAGCCATAACATCCCCTCTGATTTCATCGAAAACAAGAACAAAAACAACCTTTTTAGCCATAACATCCCCTCTGATTTCATCGAAAACAAGAACAAAAACAACCTTTAGCTTATCCTCTTGATTTACTGAAAACAAGAACAAAACAACCTTTTAGCCATATCCCCTCTGATTTCACGAAAACAAGAACAAAAACAACCTTTTTAATATATCCCCTGATTTCATCGAAAACAAGAACAAAAACAACCTTTTTAGCCATAACATCCCCTCTGATTTCATCGAAAACAAGAACAAAAACAACCTTTTTAGCCATAACATCCCCTCTGATTTCATCGAAAACAAGAACAAAAACAACCTTTTTAGCCATAACATCCCCTCTGATTTCATCGAAAACAAGAACAAAAACAACCTTTTTAGCCATAACATCCCCTCTGATTTCATCGAAAACAAGAACAAAAACAACCTTTTTAGCCATAACATCCCCTCTGATTTCATCGAAAACAAGAACAAAAACAACCTTTTTAGCCATAACATCCCCTCTGATTTCATCGAAAACAAGAACAAAAACAACCTTTTTAGCCATAACATCCCCTCTGATTTCATCGAAAACAAGAACAAAAACAACCTTTTTAGCCATAACATCCCCTCTGATTTCATCGAAAACAAGAACAAAAACAACCTTTTTAGCCATAACATCCCCTCTGATTTCATCGAAAACAAGAACAAAAACAACCTTTTTAGCCATAACATCCCCTCTGATTTCATCGAAAACAAGAACAAAAACAACCTTTTTAGCCATAACATCCCCTCTGATTTCATCGAAAACAAGAACAAAAACAACCTTTTTTAATCCAATAAGAATATTGTCAACCACAACATTAACTCAAATTTGGATTATCAGAATCCCTCTGGTCGGAATTTTTCAAATTACAATTTGTATCCTACTAACAACAACTAAAATATTGTATTGAAAAATATTTTAGCACATAATCCCTTCTCCCCAAATCAATTCTTTTTAATCTATTATCCCTACTTAGACATCACCCAAAATCCTGTTACATTTTTAAATCCATTTCTGAAGATAGTGAATCATTAAGAGGATGACCCCTTGACAACCAAGCTAATATACCATTCAGAAAGAGTTCGCTAAAACATTGCCAATTACTATGTTAGTAAACCCGGAACCATCAGCTACTTAGTCAAGATTCAGATTCAACCCACACTTTTAAACGATTTTGTAGAGTTGTAAAGCGAACTGCAGCTCTCAACAACTGTGTCTGTCACTGATTTCATCTAAAATCATGTCCACGTCGAGGCTGCCAAGAGCTAATACAACCTCTCCATTTAGCACTACGATATCGAAGCCCCATTCGTTCACGAAATGACAAGAGAAATAATTGTGGGGCTCATTATTAAAAAACCTTTGCTCCCTAAGGGCTACTTCACAAACATGAAAAGTCCAAACCAACTTTACATCAACGAATTGAGCATCTGGAACGAACACGGCAGAATCTACTTTAATGATACCATCAATGCTTCTTAGTTGAAGGATCTGCATTATAATGTGAGGATAATGGAAAACTCGGTCGAGTGCTACTACCAGGAAGGCTCCTGCTTGCCTCCCGTTGGAACTGGGCTGAACAGACACTGCACTGTGACATTTGCGAGTTGCGCAAAGCTTGTGGGAAAGTTTTTCAGAGACGGGAAACTAGTAAACAAGGATAAGGCCAAAGAGAAGCTGGAGAAATCTGCGAGGAGGAATGGAGTGAAGTTCGTGGATATCAATGCAGACTTGAGTTGGACGGTGGAGATTTCAAACTTTGAGGTAGGATCAAGGTGATTAACCCCAAAATTTAGATTTTAAAAATATTTCGGATTTTTTAATGCAATAGATATTTTTGAAATGCATAAAATATACATTCCTATCACATCTGAATATAAAAAAATACAGTAATTAATATTTATAAATACACTGAAATATTTAGATAAGATTCATATCTATATATAGTAGATAGGCATCCACTATTCAAAAAGATTTATAAATGCTCCAGTTTTATTGGTATTTCTGAACTATTTAAAGAAATCATAAACTAATAAAGCTATATAAAAAAAAATATATTCTCAAATAATTTATAAAAAAATAAAAATTTCAGATATCCAAGACATATTGCGAATACAAATGATAACAAAGTTACAAAATAATTGTGAAAAATAATTACTAGATATATATTATATATGTGATGTATATTATATAATTAGAGATATCTTATTATTATTGTTTTTACCAACTTTTTCAAAAAAAAAGCATTTTACATTTCATTTTTTTTTATTCACCGATTAACATTTTATTTGTATCTGGTAGAATGAATCATAATCCGTGGCGAAAGGAAGAGAAAATGAGTGATGTTAATAAAAGTTATGAGTGCAATTGTGTTTTAGGTGGTTCTCAACTTTATACTCCGCTAAAACAGCAAATTCAAATCAAAGCAAACCTTGTTTTTCCAAACAGTACAGTAATATCTAACAAAAATCAACAACAACTAAAATCAGGGATTATTAGCTCAACAGCGAAAAACTCAATCAACTCAAGCAATAAACAGATTAAGTCTAAGGTCTCGATTTCAGGACTCAAAAACAAAAAGGCGAAGGAAGTCTAAAAATAATTCACAGGAAAAATAGATATGAAAGAATTCTAAAAGCAGAGTTCAGTTTAGTTTTACGAGCCTGTTGCAGTGCGACTTAATAAATCGGCAGAAGATACTTATGAAATAAAAACATAGAAAGTAGTTATTAATCAAAATAAATTAAAACCTCGATTGAATTTGAAGCAAAATCAGCCATTCTTTAACAAATTACAGCAAGACCTTCGAGAACCCAATAATTATCAAAGCCAACAAAAATAAATTGCAGTCAATGGCCAATACAATCTCACCCCAAGACCAAGGCTGAATCCTCCCGATAATGTCTACAACCTGATTACATATAATACTCCTCGATAGCATGCGCCGAAAAATCAAGAAAGATTATATACACAATCGTATCAGCCCTCAAATTCAGGATCTCATCCTATGACTCCGAAAGCTTGTCTACCTCCATATTATAAACCTATGGTTTTTCAGGCAGGCTCGAGTCAAACATTTTAAAAGGCGACAATATCAACACGTCATCCACACAGCTAAAAGGTCATACCATCCATTGCCAATAGTTACCTAAGCCATATTGAAGATCCTTTTGAAAAGATAAAACATCCTAATAAAACCGCAAATTCCAATCCTAATCTCATGAAACTAAATTCTTTTCAATATCGTCCCTTAAAAACGACATCTGTCAACATTAAAGCAGAAGATCGGCTTGCCCATTTTAAGAATAACCCGATGGGCCATTCCATCGATTTTAGCAAATTAACTTCAAATGAATACAATCAACTGCTTCGAACTGCAAGCATTGAAGAAAGTTATCCAAGGCTGGAAGCTGGTCTATGTCGCAAGGATATAAAGAATTAAGGAATATAATAAACAAATCTCGAATAATAACAATACCCCAGAGACTATCGCCAAGATCATTCTGGGTATCCGGACTGCAAGCCGATTAGCGCTGAGAGATTAGAGTTTTAACGTAAATTTCAAGCCCCATAGTATGTCCTTTCCAAAAAAACGAGTTAAAAACATGAATTTTATCAGACTAATGATGTGCCATAAAGAACCCTAGAAAATGGTTCTGAGGCCAACGTCAATACAAACAGCCATCAGTAAAGCGCAGAGGACTCTGAACGAACCAAGAAGGCTCCACCGATACCGATGATTATGTAAAAGAATAATGAATAAGACAATGATTTCATACGAAGGTTCAGAAAAATCTCATCAATTGATGACTAGTTGAACAACTAAAAAACTGAGGACAATATCTCGATCGTTGTCGCCCAATACGATTCCGTCACGAAGGGACTGATGGAGAGAAGGAGAATATCCGCTCGCCAGTCAGAACCCATTTTGCATTGTGAAGGTGTACCTGCTTCCCCAGACACCTAATCTTTGCTACAGAATATCTGAATTTCACATTTATAATTTATAAATAATAATATAATATATACATATAATATATCTTAGATATTGGAATTCCTCCCATTTTGTGCAATTCCGTATATGTATAAATAGATATATTTACATATAAATACTTTTCACTTGTTTAATTTGATAGATTTGTACATAAATAAATACTGACCATATTCACAGCTCATGTTCACTTGTATTTTTCCGATACTTCAACTGAGCCTACATAATTTGTCTGCGATTTACCAACTTTTATTTCCTTTATTTCTCCTTTTCCACAGAATTTCGACTATTGTCTTATTTTATTGCCATCGGACTGATCACATTGCTGTTTGCCTTTGATACTTTGGTTCTGAATGGCATCCCCGTGGCTTCCGACCCTTCGTAAGACTCGTTCATCTTGCCAAACAGGTTGTTCTGGGAAATAGTCTTTTGAGGTTGGTTGGGACTCATATTTGAAGTATGTTTGGAACCAGATCCGTGATCATTTCCGTTACCTTCTATCGTATTTTTTGTGAGACTACTTGACTTTAATTTTAAGCCTTTCTGAAGCATATTTGGAGCTTTCGGACGCACTTTGAGAGTATTTTCGACAACAATGTATGGTTCGACAAGATGAGCACCGAGCGAGTCGAACAAGAGGTCACTCAATATTTCCAAACATATTTTAAATGGATCGCTTACTTTGAATTTCCATGCACTTCCAATAGAATACTAATATTTGGCAGTCGGAACCAGCACAACCTTATAATCGGGATGGATAGCTGCGTTCGCTCCCCCATTCTTCTGTGCTTGGAGATTGGTTGTTAATTCCCGGATCTCTTTAGAGCTTTGGTAGTAGATTTCGTCAATATCTTCGAACATCAGCACTGGGTCTCCATTGCTGAGCGTCCTCTATTTCAAGTATGCGAAAAGCTTATTGATCTGCGTGATATTGACCATGTCGGAGGTGTGGTGAAAAGACAGCAAATAGAGATTGACCAAATACCTAAAAAAGTTATCCTCGTTGAAGCCTCCCTGATTTGGAGAAAGAAGCTCCGTTTTTAATATATTGAGGGTGTCTCTGAGCAGTATCTTGTCGAGGCGGTAATAAGAAATGAATTTGACGTAAGGGACACTCTTGTATTTACTGTAAATGTGGCTGACTCCTTTGGAGTAGCGATCTTTGATATAGTTTAGATAGAGTGTCTCATGGTTTTAGAGGGTGGATTCGTCGAGGAGATCTAGAGATGACTGGTTTTGGTGATGTTGTTCTTCATTTCCAGAGCCATTATCCGACTTGATTGTAACTTACTAATTCTCTTCCTCGCCCTACAAGTTTTCGCCTTCGGGCTGCTCATTTACTAGGTCAGTAAATGGGGTTTTTTGGTCCAATTTAGTTTTGTTCTTATGCTTCGGCGACAGTTCTGCGTTGTGAAACTCTTCGACAATGCTTTGTGAATGATCCTCTTGGTCTTCGCTTCCGTGTTCCGAAAGTCGAGAAAGCCTTTCCTTTGCTGGTCGCTTGAAACTTGGGCCATATATTTCGTCTGTATTATCCACAATAAACTCATTGACTTCCGACCAGCCAGGTATAGTTTCATTTTTTTTCTCAGCCATTTTGAAGTTGTTGATTGCGATGTTTGATCTAGCTCTCTTGTTCGGAGAATTTCCTCCTCCAAATTGCTCAAATTCTTCATTATCCTCCCCTTAGTGTTTCTCTTCATCATCACTGAACTTGAGTTCTCCGTTCTCCACCACAGCCCCAACGAACTTGTTGTTCTTAGCATTATCTGCTGATGTGAATGTCTTCTCTATCTCATTAGTTAGCTTCAATAACTTGTTTAAGCGTGGGTCTTATATTTTAATTTTTACGAGCTCATTTATGGTCGACATTATTAATGGCTTGGAATTACGAATAATTTATTTGTCCGAAATTTTCATTATTTTCTGCATAAAAATAACCAGATTGGCCTTGTTCTTCTCATCGAGTAGCTACTGCTCTTCGGCCTGTGTATAGAATATCATATTCATCTTTTTAGAATTAACAGCTGTGTTTGCTGACGGAGCAGCTCCCTTTTTGGTACGCTTTGACTTCACCGGGTTTTTGCAAAGGGAGTAATAGAGGGAAAGCAATGTTTTGACGGTTTTTGTACTAAATTCAAACAATTTGATCGGAAATCGGTTGATTAAGGAAACGATGGGCTCTGAAAACTAATCTTTTATGATGACGTGACTTTGAAAAGTATTAAAGCAAACTTCGAGTAAATCCTCAGCCGCGTTGTCGATTGGGGTAAAATGCATCGATTTCACGATCTTCGACATCAGAGTATTCAAGAGAGAGAGGTCACAGAATTGGCTAAGTGGGGATTGGGCGGCTAGCTGGTCTAGAGCCTGTGCTAGTGGCTGCAGGGGAATTGTGGGGTACTTCGACAACAAAATTTGAAGGTTCATAACCAAATATTCCCTGATATCTTCTGCCCGTGAAGAATGGCTAGCTGCTAGATTCAGACAGAGCAGTTCATAATATTTTCTTGCTTTAATACTCTTCCGCTATGCATAAAACTCGAGGAGTCGAATCAAGCAATTGACGTATGTTAGACGCTAGCAGAAGGTGGCCGACCGAAAGGTTTCAGGCTGGAAGGTGATCTGGATTTTGCTCGAGAATCTCGCCTTTTCGGAAAGATCGTCCAAAAGAATAATTTCAGTCAAAAAGCTCAATGCCTTAATTCTCAGATTAACTGCCGAGTTCTGATCTTCTAAGGTTTCGAAGCACAGCACAGCCCATTCTTCTATAATCTGGCTCTGCAAAAACTACTTCACGTAAAGACTATATCTCATGAACCTGAGGAGTTCGATGCTTGTATTCATGAACTAGATTTCATTAGTGAAGCGATACTGGTATTCGTTTTTGATGAAGTCCACAAATTATTTGTTTAAACTAATCGCCAGCAGATCGAAAAACTCATTCGTTAGTTCGGGATGTCTACGTGCTCCTGCGATCACTGGGCGAGTGAGTTCCTGTCGGTTCAAATATTGGTCAACTCGGCTGCTCCTAAAGAGGTGTAATGTCGCGATCACGACTTATGCGCTTTGACTAAAAAGACCACATTTTATGGCATTTAACACTCTTTTTGGATCCAAAATACCGGCTGAATGCTACTTGGCCAGCAGTGATTTGAAATGCTCATGCTCTTCACTGAGCTTGTTTATCATGTCTCGAGTGTTTGCCAACCCGAATCGTTCGTCCTTCGATCCCTGGACAATAACTTTGGCGAGCAGTTTGTGACTATTGGTGAACATACCGAGACACTCTCCGATGTTCAAGCCATAAGCGTTGGTAAGAAGATTGCACATTAGTTCCAATGAGCTGGTGCACTCATACAGCTCCTTCGAAGCGTCAAATGCGTTGAGGTTGAATCCCTAAGGATCAGTGACTACTTTGTGCTTTTACTAATAGAAGTGCATATAGAGCAGACTGACCACTTCCGATATGATCTGTGGATTATCGGAGACAACGGCTTCACAGTATTATTTATTATAGCGGATGTTCAATTTGTCAAGAGCTTTCCTATCATTAAATAACAATTATTCAAAAAAATAACATAGCATCCATACTACTATAGACTGCATACCAAATAAATGTCCAATTATCCTTTTCGAGAAGAACAGCGATCTTCCTCACCTTGCCTAAGTCCTTAATCTTGATCTTGAATTCGCGACTGATGCGTTTGAGGATTTTGGCAACGCTGTAGCCGTTGTCGAAAGATATTTGCTCGTCGAATGATACGAAATATCCGTCGTCCTTTTCCTCTAGACTCATAAAAATTGTTAGTTTGTTTAGATGTGAGATCATGTGGTACCTTTGGGTTATTATTTGAGTATGTCGATGCTGTATAGCCACAAATACAATCTCTTGCTCAGTAGTAACCTCATTTATTATTGCCGTCTTTATTGTATTATTGTTAGTATTTATATTATTATTATATATTATATAATGTATATATATATCTATATCGCTCAATAGTTTCTCTTTATTTATTCAATGTGTGTTTTTAAAAAGCCTTGTGTCATATATATTTTTTAAAAAACTAATCTATTTGTTTAATTGTTTGTATATCATTCAAAATATACATAGTCTGCAATGTGCTTCAAAGAATAAGAAATAAGAGCTGAATTTTGCTTCAATTTTTTTTGTTAATGAGTTTTTACCAAAACATTATTTCAATAATAGAATGAAAATTGAAAATAGAAAGCAGGCTTTTAACGTCGAAACCGTGGCTACCAGCCTCATCTCTCAAATCGCCCGAGAATAGGAGATTCTCAAACTCGATAAAACCATTCTTAACAAACATCGAACCCTTCCCCCCACGGCAAAGCGCATCATCAAAGAATTGCTCTTCAATGATAAAATCATAGAGATCAACCTGCGCTCACTATTTACTTTTGCGAACCCCGTCCATAACACGCATCAATTTTCGAAACAAAAACCCCCACCTCGTATCGTATCTATGTCACCTTACAAAAACCAGCTGCAGCCGAGACTTACGAGTTTAAATCCGGATTTGGAAACCATCAAATTTCCCAGCCGCGAACAGGAGAACCGCCATTTCTACCGACCTCCTCTCAAGCCTTCTTTAAATGATAAATAAACAACTGGAACTGGGTACTTGTTTGCACTTCGAAGGGTTGAGTATCTCAACCACCCCCATAAAAACCTGGCTTGGAGGATCACGACATAAGAATATCTGGAAAATTGTAGAAAACCTGTTTCTCTGAAGCCCAACTCCCGCATGATGGCAGAAGCTGATTTCAGGAAATCGTCGATGCCTTTGAGAGCCACCAACAGCCCCGTCTCGACCGACAAAAGCGAGAACAGTATGATCATAGATTTTGAATCGCAAGTCACTATGAATAGAATGGTGACATATATGCCAAGATCATTAACTTACGAAATGGTGTGATTGTGTTTTTTCGTTGTTTTTCAGAGACTCAGCAAAATTAGAAAATTGTACGTTTATTACTAGTATACAAAAATAATAAAGGCATACAAAAACTTTAAAATCCAGGGAGTCTTAAACATAAGTAAAGCCGCAAATAATTATTTACTAGAACTATGTCTTTTTTATGGATATTTGAAGTGTTATTATTTATTATAAAAATAACACACATTGCCTAATGATAAGAAATTAATCTTTGTCGGAATTGTTAAGTGATTTATTATATGTCACTGAGAAGGGGAGTTCTAACGCAGTTACTTGCCGAAGCATCAAATACAAGCAGCTCTTCGAGGTTCTCATTGTCTTCCAAGTCTAATTGTGTTAAGGATTGAAAATCAGAACCGGTCAGATCAAGTTTTTAGAAGAGATTCTTCCTCAATAGCAATTGTATCAGAAACTTAAGGGTGACATCCTTGAAGGAGTCCTTAATGCTTAAGTGATTGTAGTTCAAGTCAAGCACTTTCAAAGAATCAAAACTACCTTGAAAATTAAGTGAATGTATAGAATTATTTTTAAGGTTGAGGTCAGTGGGTCCTTTGAAAACCATGTTACTGGACTCAATCTTTTGGTGATGTTGTAGCTGAGATCGAGGGCCTATATAGAGGAAGAAATCTGGTCAACACCGCTTATTGTCTGAATTTGACATCCAGAAGCTTTCAAAACTCAAAGTTTTTTTGCTTTTAATACAGTCATGTAGAGAGTCTGTATCATAAATCTCTATAGCCTTATTTTGGCTAAAACTTGTAGTCAATAGCTTACAGGATGCGATACTTGTAGAGATTCGAATCGTCCATCGGCCTAACTTTCACCAGCTCTTTGTTTATGAATGTCTTGGGCTTCTGCGGGTATTTAACCATCAGGTACTCGAGCGTGTCTTTCAAGGTTTTCTCAAAGTGGACGATGATCGCCGCCTTGTGTTGCTTCCAGAGTAATGAATTGCTTGCCTTGACGATATCGCAGAAACGGTGGAAGGTTAGGATCATCCTCTTGGAGTATTAAACCTTAGTCTCAGACTCGCTCAATCTTTAATGTGAATAGGCATCGAAGACTTCTTCGCTGATAGTGTCAAGGGTGTTGCCTATCCACTTATTCATCGATTATTTAGTGGGTTTGTCCAACTCATTCCCTAGAACTCCCATTTTAAAAGCATCCTCTTAATTGATTTTATAATCATCTTTGATTTTGACTTCCCCTGTGCTCCCTTAATCCAATACAATATTAGGTACTTCCGGAGGCTTTTTCATTTATTTATTGACTGGAACAACATCACCACTTTATTGTTGATCGTTTCGTTGTTAGCTAACAATCACGGGGACCTGGACCTGGGTTACGTTTGTCATGGGTTGTTACTTTTTGGGGCTATTCATTATCGAACGTCTTATGTTTAGCTTTGGGATAGAAGCTCCCCCAATTCATATAATGCCCTTCCCCTGGTGATACCTATCTCTGTTTGCTTTTTCCTGTAAGTAAATGGCTGCCTGATATTTTACGACTTTGATTAGACTGGCATTTGAGAGTTCGAGTACTTCAAGTTTCTCTGATTGATATTAATCAGCTGTTGCATGTGTTGCTGGATTTATTTTTGTTGCTGGAGGTATTGCGACGAGGTCTACCTCGACATTTTCATAAAGTCAACAAACATCTTGGCGAGGTCAGGTGGAGCATCATCATTCGTTTTTTCGATTTTATCAAATGATGGTTTCATAAAATTTTATTTTAAGAGACTTAAGTAGTTCTTGACATTTGGGAGATTATATGGTGTAAAACTAAGTAATAAATAAATATAATGTTTATATTAATAATAATCGATTATGTAATCCTCATGTTTTTCTTGAAAATTAATAGACAGTATTATCACATTATTATATTTTTCTGAATGGTGATGCTATATTTCATATTAAACATCCCTCGAAAAATATGAAATTTCTATTTTTTAGCAATTACGGATACTACAATATAAAGGATTTAGACACCGATTGATTGAGCTTCAGGTTGACTTGTATTTGTCCAGCAGGACTTCCTTCGCACCCACATAAACTGCCGATGCTCACCTTAAATCTGACCTTATTGGGAGAGTTTGGAAAGGCTAAGCCAAGCGATGTCTACAGTTGTCTTGAGCTCGGCAATGTTGGGCATGTAAGAAGCTTTGATTAGATGGAATTCAATCATTTAGGCATATGTCTCTTAATCGACGATGTTTTGGACGTGGTACTCGCACCGAATGGCCCCGATCCGATCGTCAATGAAACTTACTGTGTATTCCTTATTTCTTGTGTATTGTATGACTGACTCCAATCCTTCGCCATATTCTGATTTAAGGGGACTTCGCCAGTGTAGAAACCGTCCACAGATGATACTCTAGGGTTATATCTTGAATTTTGTAAACTGTCAGGAAACAGAAGATTCCCTCCCTTATAATAACTCAATAGTTAGATTATTATTATTTATAAATTATTATTTATAAATTATTATTTATAAATTATTATTTATACAAAAAACACTCTAATATCGTTTATGAAGTTATCGAATTAGACAAGTTTTTCCGAAAATATTCAACGAATATTTTAATTCTCTTCATAGAAAGCTTGGAACTTTCGATTCAGTATTACTGTCCTTCGTTGGAGTTACCAATTCAAAATCAGCATCAGCCTTAGTTGGTTCTATTAGTTCCATAAATATTATTCGACACAGATAGGGATCGGTTAGAAAATGTTATTAAATTATAAATCTGTATGATTTGCCAATAGTGGTAATCATATTTCCGAAACATAGAGACATCGATGGTTGTTGGTCTGAGAAGTGGCGATATTTTTACTGTCAGCATGTGTAATTAAAATAGGAACAGCAAACATGAATACTGTTTGTCTTTTTGGAAAAGATGGCCACCTCTTTTTTAAAATGTATTCTGTTTGGCGGTGTCTTTTTTTCTTTTTTTAGACTATTCATATTTTTTTCCTACAACTACTACTTTTAGTAAATGAAAAAATAATATTTGTATAACAAAAAACAAGTCATACTATTTTATCATTATCTTTTACTATAAAATGTATATCTATATTAAACTATGCATTGATTGCAAATAACATACTATAATTTCTTGAATGATATAATTATACCAATCTAAAAACTTAATAAATACATACTTTTTCTAAGTATTACTGATAAACCAAATAAAAAAAAGTATTATAAGTATTATAAACATATAATTATTAAAAAATATTAGTTATAAATAATAATGAACTCATTCGATTGATCTATAATAATTAAAATATTTTTAAAAATAAAATAAATCATTACGATCTAACAATTAAAAAAACACTCTAAAAACATATATTGATATACATAAGGCTTATACATATAAAAATAAGAAATAAAAATAGACCTTCGGTTTATCATATCAAAATAACAGCAACCAATTTCTCCAAAATCTAATCCAAACTTCTTGAAAAATGAACAGAAAGCAATATTCCAACCACAGAAACTAATACACCCAAGGTAAACACAACCATTATCAGATTCATATTTTTATATATACATACTTTCAATGAAAAATATGCATGTAGACGTATTTATATATCAATAATTATTTTTAAACAAGAGTAATGATATAAAATGAGACTAATAATCCATGAATTCTTTAATAAAATAAAAATAATAAGGCACATGTTATAATAGAGGAATAAATAAAAATACAAAAATGGGTAATTGACTCTTTCGGAGTTCATTTCCTATCATACACATCGGGGACTGATTACCTACAGTCCTTGTTTTATTCCTCACCTTCTTCATATTTTTTGCTCTGTTGCTAGTGTTTGATGAAACAATAGCCAGGGCTATAATAAATACATCAATATAACACACAAACTACACAAATAAAATATTAAATTATACTATTTTCCCTTTAAATACTTCGAACATAAAGAACATAATTTACCAACAAATAATTTAATATTTCTTATAGTAAATACAGATGCTCCAAGAAGAGAAAATACATATGAAGTCGATGCCCACAAGCAGCGGGTCACTCAAACCAATATGGTCTACCTTATCGGACTCAGTCCATCGCTCGCCCATGAGGGACTCCTCGCTTCCCAAGACTATTGCGGCCAATACGGAGAAATCTTGAAAGTCCTTGTGAAAGAGAACCATTTTAACGACTTCTCATCGTATTGTGCCTATGTGACTTATAAGGGAGAAGAATCTGCGGCTATCGCAATATTGGTACAAAAACAATAACATATTTAATATGTGCATTTAGTTAATTTATTTTTGTAGATATATATACATCACATATATATGTATATATATTCTTCTTAATATATCAAAATAACATCATCCTGACATTTCTCTACTTTTATATTTAGGCTTTGAACAACCTCATATTTGACAACTCTAAAATCTATGCCTCATATGGCACGAATAAGTACTGTTCAGCTTTCATCCGCTACGGTCGGTGCCGTAAAGCTGACTGTCCCTTCATGCATGTCATCTGTCCTGAAAAAGAAATACGTTAAGACGACAATAAAAAACTATTCCAAGAACAACAGGCCCTCGCCCGAAAATATTTCTTAGATACATACCACACCATGACATTCTAACCACAGCCCACTGCTGAATTTCCTTCGAAATTCGAGATCCGCCAGCGATTCATCCAAGACGGGTCCATCAGGCAAATGGAGCGGGCCAAGGACCAGCCGAGCACTCGCGACAACTCTCCACGTGAAGAGCGAAGTCTCTCCTCCTCGTCCTCTTCACTTTCTTCAATTGTCTCGAAGCCGTAGCTGCTGGAACAACCCACCACTCCTTCCCAATCAATCTAGGCCAACCAATCGTAATCTCAGTCGCACATCCATAAGAAAATATCTGAAAAGGTGAAGAGATGTAAGCGATCGCTGTTCAGTTTCGCTAGAACTGACTTGGATGACGAGTGTGCTTTAGTCGCAAGGCTATTAGAAAATGTTATTGCTTGATATTATTTGTGTCAATCTCCTTCATAACTTTTGTTTGAATATATAAAAAATAAGTTCTTTGAATTCGTGCAATTAAAAAAATAAGGAGTATAGATATTATATTTTGCCTTAAAAAAATATGAAACGATAATACAAAATATATATATATGACCAAAATTAAAAAATAAAGTATTTATCAAAACTTATATTTTTATTGATAGTCTCCCCAGATGACATTCGTATTTAAGCGTCGATGTTTTTTTAAAACTATAAATCTTAAAGTAGATGAGAATTATTGAACTCTACTTAGCTCATGGTGCATAGAGAGAAATTATGAATCAAACCACGTTCGCAAGAGTTTTTGCTGAATAATATTTTAGATATCTTGAAGTGTAATGTTAAAAAATATTGATTTTGTGGAAACATCAATATCAATAAGGTCTCTACAAATAAAAGTATGTCATTCCCTCCATAATGTGTTCTTTTGAAGCTTCTTCTCTTGCTATTTTATTTTTTGTTAACTATCTCGACTGAAACCCTATTAAATATGAACTCGATAGATGACGTGGAGTAGGTTTGAAGTATGGGTTAATAACTACTATTTGCAAAGTATCCTGCCCTTCAAGTTGGATAGTATTTTGATTGATCCAAAAAAAATAACATCAGACCGAAAAAAACAAATGAAACTTGCTTATTTCTCTTATAACAAACGTAAGGTAGTATTTTGCCGAATAATTCTGACTGAAAACAAACACAAATTACACTTGATATATAAAAAATAGATATATATATTTAAACATATAATAGATTGCTAACAATTGAATTTTTGAAAAATTTTACGAGAGAGTAAAATAATTTAATTAATTTATATTTGTAATATGAATCAAAGTTGTTAAAACTATTAAAGTACTTATGAAGATAATAATACACAACAGAGACGGATGGGTCCGATGCACATGACGTCCAGCACCACCTACAACGTTGTCAAATCATCAGATTTTGATTTGGAAACCTCGTCGAGAGATTCGGATTCCTCCTTTAATAATCCTCTCTTCTACCTACTACTGATCGCCATTTGTTTGCTCATCATCGGCGGAGCCGTCTATCTATTATATCCACAGTCCATACGCTTCAAATATTTCGACCAATAAACTTCGAACTCCCTGCGATAATTTTTAGTCAAAAATAAGTTGACTAAATTCAAGCACCAACATCCAACATATTCATATCACAAAATAAAAGAGCCTCTGAAATTGTCACAACTTAATAATCATCTGCAGATAGCGAGTTAGTTTCTAGTTATATGCAAATCAGGAGAATATGTATTCGGAATCTACAATAACAAAAGAAATCTGGCAGGATCCTTCCTATTTTCACTCACCAACAGCATGATATTTTATGTGGACAAAAACAATCTGAACCAGGCCCTGTTTCCTCTGAGCCACGATGGAGGCAGAGGACCTCAGTTCGGAAGGACTGACTTACAGCTGTTCACTGAATAGGATCACTTGGGATTCAGATCGGAGAGTCAACTCTGCTATAGCTATGATTGCTCCCCCTACAATTTATAGTTTACATCAGAAAAGGCAAACGAAATATTGGCTGGCTCTCAACGATTTTATCTCGATATTTTGTTGGTATTTACTGCAGAGGATATGGACCTCTGAAGAATACGCAGGCCTAACAAAATTATTTCAAGAAGAACGAATTATATGTTTAAGAAAAATATATTAAACTTTTTTGTATTTGTTATTAGATGGAGAAAGGAATTTTCTAGAATAGAATAAATGACAAAGTGATTATTTTTAAAAAAAAATTAAATGATTTTTTACTTTTAATGTTGAATGATTTCAATTCATTTTATGTATACTTTTGATTTAACCTGGCAATATCAATTGACCATTATTGATATTGCTGATAAAAATTGCACATTAGATATGTTTTTTTAGACAAAATCTCTCCCGCCTCAGTTTTATTATAATCATATGCTTTACATCAAATTATTCTCAAATATATTACGATATTTGTTTAATAATAAATTAAAAAAAACACACTTGTTAAGTTAATGTTAATAATTTATTTTTTTCAACGATTAAATTATAATTCCAATACATTTAGGCATATCATTAAAATTAAAAAAAAAAAAAAAAATGATCGGAACCTATGCCAAGAGACTCATATTTAATAAACTAATATTCACAACTAAAATGTTCAGAGGGAGTTCCAAGAAGAATAAGGATCTTTATGGTTAGTTCAATAAAATTATAGATTTTTGAACTATTTTTTTGTTTAATAAAATTATTGTGTAGAAATTTTGGGAGTGGATAGAGACGCTGATTCAGCTACGTTGAAGAAGTCATACTACAAACTAGCTCAAAAGTACCACCCCGACAAAAACTCAGCAACCGACGCTAAATAAAAATTCGCAGAAATCAATAAGTAAAAGTTATTCACGTTTATTTATAAATGATCGAAAAAATGTGTAGTGCCTATGAAGTCTTATCTGATGAAAGTAAGAGAAAGCTATACGATGCCACCGGCTCCACGGATAGTTAATTTGCAGGATTTGAGAATGAGGACATGTTTCGAGGGTTTTCAGGCTTCGGAAATGCTGGGGGTGGAGCTGGTGATGTATTTTCTGAATTCGCTCAAATGTTCATGGGTGGAGGAAAACAGGGAAATATGAGAAGTCAAGGTGAAGACCTTTCTCTACATCTTGAAATTACATTTACAGAAGCTGTCCATGGAGCCACCAAGGTATATACAAACAATAATAATAATAGTATTTATTAAAAAAAATAACTCTCTTGAAATATAAATCAACAATCGTACTGAAATATTGTTTTTTTATCCATAAATTAAAATTTTATAATTAATCTTATTCTTTTTTTTTAAACTATAAAGCTTCATATTATATCTAAATATAACTAAAAATTAAATACAATACTCTTATATGCATATAAAATAAAAATATAGAATGTAAGTTATCATAGGAAAGTAACCTGCTAATCATGCAATGGAACAAAGGCAAAGGCAGGAACACAGCCTCAGAAGTGCAACACATGTCACGGCAAAGGAACCGTAGAGTTCAGGCAAGCGGGATTCATTGCTCGGATGCCGTGCCAGACATGCGAAGGCGAGGGAACCATAATCAAGCATCTATGTGGCGGGTGCAAAGGGACCGGGCTCCAACGCAAATAAGTGTCTGAAAAAATAAATATCCCTAAAGGAATCGACACTGGAACGAACTTGAGGATGAATGAAAAAGGAAACTTCTCAGAAAGCGGTGGAAGAAAAGGCGATCTAATAATAATGGTAACAGTAAAGAAGCATCCCAACTTCATCAGATAAGGGATTAATGTGCACACGACAGTGGGAATAACGATTGCAGATGTACAAAAAAAGTTTTTGAATAGGATGATATATATGTATAATAAATAACATAACAAATAATATAGGCTGTTTTGGGTGCTGAATTTGAAGTGACGACAATATACGATACTAAAAAACAAGTGAAGGTAGCACCAGGAACCCAAAGTGGGGAAAAGATTAAGCTGGTTGGAGAAGGGTTTTATAGGATCGGCTCAACCTAAAAAGGATCTCACATTGTAACGGTCAATGTTAAAATCCCCCAGAAGATATCAGAAAAACACCAATAAATCTTTTAGAAACTCAAGGAGTTAGACCAATAACAAGGGAGAAAAACCGAAGAAAAATGAATACTAATTTTAGAATAAATTGATAGGAAAATTATCTGTAGTTATTAGTAAAAAATATAAT
>JAHDVE020008621.1:0-29310 GCA_022606495.2 Halesus radiatus | reverse complement strand
TGGATCTTGCTTTTGCTTGAGCTTCTCTGATTAAAATTCTATTTATCTTCTTCTTTCATCACACTCTTTTTAGCACTTCCCGATATGCTTTTTCTTTGGCTAAATTTGGTATTACTACTTGTCCTTGAATTTTTTTAGACACAAGAAAATGGTGTTTTTACAGCGACACCTTTAGCAGCCGAACCTTGGTAGGATTTTGAGTTTTAGGAACTGTCATTGTGATTGGTGTATGTGAAAGCTGTCGTCACTATTGTTTGGAAAGGCTCATTCTTAATATTTTTCCTCACTGCAGGCGTAAATTATTACAATTGTTATTTTTAGTGCTATTATTATTTTTATTATTGTTTCTTTTGCTCAATCAGTTATCTTTTATGTTTTTATGAATGCTTGAGGCGAATCGAATTCTGAACCACCACATGTTTATCAAGTGGCTTTTCTTTTGCTGAGCTTGAGAGTGACCTTTTAAATTGGTAGGCCTGAACCTGTAGATTCGCCCTTTCTTGGAGAACTCTTTCGTTCAGAATCTCGATCTATTAACATTATCGGACTGCGTTATTTATCCGTTATTGCAACATCTGGATTTAATAATCAAGAGAATTATCCTGCGGGATAGGCTGTCCAATCATATAACTATTATTATGATTATTGTTTTGAATAATCGATGTCTTCCCTTTCTTTTGAATATTTTATGTTAATGAATATGGCTGAGATTGCGACTATATATGTTTTTCTTAGCGCTCATATATCTTTCGCTGGTCGATATTACTGTTGGTTACAAATGTTGATTAGATTTGGTGCTTTTCATTTCTTAAGGTCGTCGGTTTGTAGCCTTGTTTTTGTTGATGTTGTTTAGTCGGTCGTTTTCTATCCAGTTAGCTGAGATGTGAGAGTTGCTAGCAATAATGCTGTATTTTTATTCTTTTTCCGATACTATTATTATAACTCTGAAGGTGTTCGAACTACAAGTATGATGATTATTACTTATAGTTCTTGCTATGTTTTGGACGATACTACGATGAATTCTATTAGCTTTGAATGCAACTCCGATTCCTATTTTTATTCTTGTTGTCGTTGTTGGCATTCTTCGTGTAATTGTTAAAGATAATCATATTTTGCTTGGCTTTGTGCTCATCATTTTTCGACGGTAGCGGGACGTAATCGATCGATGAAGTGCTATCGAGGACAAGAATGGTTTAGTCGTTTATCTTGTGAGTGGCCGATTGAGATGTCGATGATATTGAAGGTGAAATTATAATGCTATTGATATTGGAATAATTATGTGCTATTGTCGGTGCTAAACGACTTTCCATCACTGATTTCTTGTCGTGATGGCGAGTATAATCGTGGCGAACATAATCTTCAAAGGGGGTGATAAGATAGGGCTACTACCTTCGAAATGAATTCTTTTTTAACGAGTATGAATCAGTGATCTTAGGTACTTACAACATCTATAAATATATATGTATGTATATGTATATCTTTCTGTAAGTATCAAGTATTATTTTTTCTTGTATTTTATTTTTTAATATGGACTTATATTTTGTTAATAATTTTATTGATCAATCAATTTTCGATTTTCATACTCTTGCGTTAAAGTAACTTTTATTTTATATTTTTACTGTTAATATCTATATTTAAAAAACACAAAAAAGTATGAATTATCCATAATCACAACAATTCAGAAAAATACATATTTTGTTTTTTAATGTTTATATTTATTGGATTTTAAAGTTGAGGTTGTGCGACACACAACATAGGCACAATATAATTGTATAAATCGACACATTTTGAATATCTAAATTTATAATTAAATAAAAATATATTTTTAATTATCAAATAAGATAACAAAAAACTACAAAAAAATCATCAAAATTTACAAAATAGCTCTACAATCATGGATCTTCAACCCAATATTCCGATGTATGACTTTGAGGAAATGGATTAGAAAATACTAAAGCTTGACGATTCCGAGTCAGATTTCATCCAAAAACTGTTTAAAGGCTCTGAATAATAGTGTGACGGGATTTTTTGGGTTTATCCCTTAAAAAACGAAAACGATAGAGCCGAGGAGAATATCTCGACTACAAAATAAGACTCCACCTATGCTCACTTCGACAATTAGGCCGAGGAGGACGGGCTTTCCTCGAAATAGGAGGAGGAGGAAAAATCTTTAGAATATGTTGGGCCACGAGGAGGAAAAACAAAGAAGAGAAAACCTTCCCAATTTAAGAACGCGAATAAATATTTCATTCTCAAGATGAAGGATATCTTCGAAGAACACTCGTCGGGGTTGAGTGAGGCTACAACCAACGAACTAAGGCAACTTTTCAAAACGGAAAGTGTAGGTTTCGACAAGGTGAATCAAATTCTTGGAATACCGTAATTCAGAAGTTTGCTTTTGAGTTCCCAAGGTCAAGCCCAAATGAAATCGACCGACTAAATCAAGAGGAAGAGAAAACCAAAAGGAGCTTCCCCCAAAGACGTCCTGACAGGGAGAAACCTTTGGAGACCGATGATAAACTATGTTGTTGTTCAAGGCTTGGAATTTCGATCTTGGAGGAAGGTGTTGACAGAGATGAATAAGGGAAACATGTTTGATAGCTTCGTGGAAGAGGGACAACAACAAAAATACCATTGATTTACTTATTTATTTCATAATCTACTCTCTATTTGTTTCGACTCTTCATGTTTTGTTTTTTGAATTTGCATCTTTCCATACAATTTTTAATTTTTACTCTAGACACCAAAAGATATTTACTCCTTCTTCCTTTCTTATTGTACTGCAATATGTCGAGACGATATTCACTTTGAATTTTTGTCTGGGACTATTTTTTAATATGAGTACGAGCAAGTATTAGTCAGAAAAAATGATAAGGATGATCCAGTTTTTTCTAATTTTTTAAAGAGGCTAACTTTAGATTTGAACAAGGTTGGCATCAAGAAGCACATTTGTTCTGGAATGCAAAGAGAGGCCTTAGTCAAACTTCAGATCAATTGGTCCATACTAAAGAGTGGTTTTGGTGTGATCATTTATGATTATCTTAAATCAAAGAAATTGAGAATGATTTACGAAAAAATAAATATCTGATAGCTGCTGTTTCTCTATTTGTAGGCAGAAAACCTGATCCAAAGACAAAATTATATTATCAGCTCATTCAAAAATCAGAACAGGTTGATTATCATATTATATACATGCAATTATATTCATATATATTCGTATGTATATATAATATACATATATACATATACATATACATATATACATATACATATATATGAAATATATATTTGTCTCTCAAGAATGCATTGTTTATTGATAGAAAACCGGTAGTTTTTATTTTAAAAATTTATGAGCTCTTGTATAATCATTTGATATATTTATAGAGATATAAAAACATAATTCTTAGTAGATACGCTTTAATTAAATTAAATAAATAAGTATTATTAAAAATGGGGTTGATTATAAATATATATATATGTATGGGCCAGGCAGGTCTGTGTCATTATAAATGTTCTACAAACTGTGCTTGTCCATTTTATTATTATACTAGAATATTCTTATATCTCTGAGACAAACTGTTTCTATCCACTCTAAGTAACATATTTCTACCGAATAGTATTGTTGTTTCTTCATTTAACGATGTATTTTTTTAATCATTTTTGTTTTTGACACAAATACTGTTTAAATTATTTAGTTATTTTATATTTAGATATTATATATATATAAAGATTATAAAAATATAGATATCTTTTAAATGATGATCATTTAAACCTAATAAATCTAACTAAATTACGAAAAAATATATAAACCCATTATATAATTGTTGTCTTACAAACTGTTGATAAATATAAATAAGCATCATTTAATAAACATAGCAACTTTGCAATAGGAACTCTCCTTTTTTAATGGGATGCTTCCTTTACAGAAGTTGCCAAAGCCAACCCCACAACAACCATGAGAGACTGAACCTTACTTTCAATGGAGGCGCATTTTCATATGGTTGCATATTACTCTTTTTTATTAAAAATGCTGTTTATTTTTTTAGTATTTTTTTTTTAAAATGTTTATTGAGATCTATCTTTCTTTAGTTTATAACTAGCAAAAACACTAAAAAAACCTATTATGACGGATAATTTGAAATATAAATTCCAAAAAAAAACTATAGTCAGAATACCCATTTTTTAAATTGAATAAGAAAATAATGCAATAACATAGCAATAATACACATACAATAACAATCATAATAACAATTAGTGTTCAATAGAAAATAGAAATAAGAATAAATAATACATGCCAATTACAAAACTAATTGAGTCATTTCTCGGCTTCAGAACTCAGCGCAGCCCTATATTGGAAGCTCGTAACTCCATCTTGCGACTCCTTCTCTTCATCCAGCCACTTAATATTCTGATATTCGTGCTTATGTCATACCAGGTACCAAAACCATACATGGACGAGATTTTTCACCAAAGACAGTTTGAAAACTATCTCAGAGGTGACTTTCATATTTGGGACTCTAAGATAACGACTCCACCTGGTCTCTACTACATCAATCTCCTCTTTAGTTGGATGTTTAGATGGGGAGCTAATCCATTGTTTTATGCCAGATTCCTCAATATGTAACAACAACAAAAAATCAATAAATAAACAAGAAAACATCTACATCCTATTATTTCAAAAATTACACATATTCAATTAAATCCTGGTTTTTTATGTTATTTTTTGTTTTATTAGATTCGTTTATTCGAATGTTACGCTTGTGTTCTTAATGAAAATATTTGAATCAAAGGATCTCAATTCGAACAACTCCAACCGTAGTCTCGCTATATGCTTAACACCAACAATCTACTTCTTCAATTTTCTTCATTATACTGATACGCTCTCTTTGATGCTCATAGTCATCTGCTACCACTTCAACTTGAATAATAACCGAAAACGACTATTCGTATTTTCACTCATGAGCCTTCTCGTCCGTCAAAACAATATCATCTGGTTAGCCTATCTGGTCTTTATAAGGGTATTGTCGGACCGAAAATAAATAGTGAATGGAAGCAAAGGCTTTCTGTCTATGCTCGTCAGCCTGCTACGTGCGTTACTAGATGTGGGATATTTAATCAGGCAGTTTAAATACCAAATCATCCTTGCAGTTACTTTCTTTTTTTATATGGCCAGATATAACAATGGGAAACTTGTGTTCGGGGACAATGAGAATCATCAGCTAGTGTTTCATCCCACTCAGTTGCTCTACTTTAGCGTGTTCGCAGTTTTAAACCTACCTCTGTCGATCAAAGAGTATATCAATTCTGCTCTCGTGGTTGTGAATAGGCTGGCATACTCTCGACACGCACTGGCTACCTTTTTGTTTGTTACATCAATCAGTCTAGTCTTCGTCGATAAATTTACGTACATATCTTTATATCAATTTATTATCTTATTTATATGTTCTTTCTCATCATTGTTACATATCTAGGCATGTTCATAAATTTGTCCTCTCCGATAATCGACATTACATTTTCTACATCTATAAAGACTTGTTCTCTCGGTGGTACGTCAGATACTCAATGTGCCTGGTCTACCCTTTTTGCTTAATATTTTTGTTTAGACTTCTCGTAAACACCCATGAGAAGATGATGAAACTACTCCTCTTGCTTTTGTTTGCTACTGTTGCTTTGTGCATTACTGCCCTCGTCTAATTCCGATATTTCACTATCCCTTTCGTCTTTTTGGCTCTGGAAATTCAGAATAAGAGTAAAAATATCGACATTGAAGGAATCCATGAGAAACCTGTTATTAATACTCTGGATCGACTGTATCCGGTCGTAGTTGGCAGGATATTAGTTAATTTGGTACTTTTCTATATGTTTTTGTATAGACCATTTGGAATCAACCAACAGGAAAGATTTATGTGGTGAATTATTTCTCTTATTTGTGTCTTTCAATAAAAAATGTTCAATGTATGTATAAATATGTTTTATTATTTATTGTTTGTAAAAAATAGGATATTTTATTTATATCTAATTAAATAATAACTACTATTTTTTATTAATAAACCTATATTATTGTGTATGCTCGATTTGAATTTTTAAAAAAAGCGAAAACATTCATTATATATAGCCCATATCTTCAGCTTCTTTTGTGAGAATACTGGCCACAGCTGCTCTTGACAATCCTTGTTTAATCCTGCCTGTGAGCATATCCATGTTTCTTTTCGGTCACCCTATTTTTAAATTCGATGATTTCACGGCCATTAATTCTGATGTTTTAGACTCTACACTATATTTTTGGATTCATAGATCCAATTTGGGATATCTATCGACTGAGCATTTCCCCGACAAAGCCAGCTAGTTTCGTCAAATTTTGAAGTTCAGCAGCCACTTATTTGATATTCCTGACATACTACTATCTACTGTTGCCATTATTATTATCACTCTTTGGACAATGTGAACAACCACCTGTTACTCGATTGGTGTGACAAGATTTCCTTTTATTCTTATTTTTATGCGACCTCAATTCCGGGTTGTTGGAGGATCCGATTCGTTGAATGTGAGTTTTGAGTTGGCTTGCGGGTATATTGTTTGAAATTTGATTGGTTTTCTGGACCAGTGTGATCGGAAAATTGGGAGTCATTGGTCGTTGTGACTTCATACATTTGGCACTAGTTTTCTTCTCTCTCTTTGGAGATTAGTAGTACCTGACTGTGCCGGAAGAGTTGGAAATGAAGCTTGAGGCTGATTGCTGTAGCAGTTGGTGGCTTTCTGCGTGAAAAATGTTTATGTTGGCTGGCAGATTGCACCGTTGATTCTAATGATGCTTCATGTGATCTGTCTTATTTCTATTATTTCTATTATAGATAAATGTTTTTTTAAGCTTTGTTTGTTTATTTAAACAAATATAAAACAAACTATGATTAAAAATTCAGAGATTTGGTTATTTTGCTAATTTGTTCGACTGATTTAAATATTTTGGCAACTTTCAAATTATGAATTTCTTTTACATATGTATACATTTTTATCAAAACTAAACGAAGATATCTGTATATCTATAAAAAAGTTCATATTTATGGGACAACACTATTTGGTCTACTATTATTAATATCAACATTGAGTATTTGGGTGGCTATTCACTTTTTTGTATGTCAATAAAACATTCCTATCCGAATGACCAAATAATTGTTTAAGTTTCGATATTTTTTTGACATTTATTGTCAGTCCTTTATATTTTTTTTATATATTTGATGATAATTAATTTAAATGAATGTTGCTAGACAATGAAAATTCAAAGAAAAAACAATATGTAAAATACAATAATATAAACAGAAATAGTAAATATTGCTATTATATTATATAAATTCACTCTATTTTTTCGTTATTGTTTATTTTACCTAATCATCAAAATACATATAAAACAAACATGGCATTTTCAGCGACCTCAATAAACATGGGGCTCCACATGTGTTTCCCCTACATGGAAGAACTCAAGCGTTGCTTCAGAGACTCCCATACGCCTCGTTTGAGTTGTAAAAACCAAGGTGACGACTATATGTAGTGCCACAATCGAAAAAAATGGGTAAACAATTAACATAAATATATACATATCTAATATCCATCTACATAGTAAATATATTATTATATATATTGATAATTATTTTTGAAAGTCTATTAATTTTGTAAATATCCTTTACACATTACCTCGCATTTCTTTTAGACCAAACTCGCCGATGCCGCAGAATAATAACTTCGAAAGGGAAAGCTAATTAACGTACCCCATTATGACAGGCAGAACGATAGGTTCGTATTTGACGATGGCAAGATTGTCGAAAATACAGACTAAATCTTTAAGCAGTTCGCCTCGAGATGATATCCTTTCTATCAATCGTATATATAAACCCTCCGAATAGAAGAACAAAAATAACTAAAAAAGCTTTGAAAGATATTCAAATAAAGATATCTGTAGATATGCATTTATAAAGAGAGAATTAACAATAAAGTACATTCGATCAGAATAAAATCTATAAAAAAAAAATATCAGATTAAAGAAATAAAAATCTCGATCAATTTTATTTTTATAGCGAACCAGGCTTTACTTTTGAATTCTTATGAATGCCAGATTTCACAACAGGCAACGCAGAAGCTTTGTTTGAAGTGGCATATTTCTTTTATTTGGCTAACTAAATCATTTTTTCCAACATTTTCGACTCCAGATAATTGTTGAGATAGATATACCCAGAATCTCCCATAAACTAGAACTGTGACTCGGTCATTTTGGTGTTTCGGTACTTCTTCTTTCCTTTGACTCTTTCCCACTCCACTTAGAACTCTCTGTACTATCTGTTGCCTTTAGACACTTTGAATTATTTGACGATCCGATTCACTTTGTTATACAACATGTAGGGCTCTTCATCTGTCGTGTCTGAATCAGCGACTGACTCATTTGATAGGGAATTTTCGTCTACCGTATCACTAGATGAAATCGATTCGTCTTGTTATTTATTTTATAATGCTAAAAGATAAATATGTGTATATAATGATGATTGTTTGCCCAAGAAGTTTTTTAATAAAAAATGATTTTAGTTGTTTTTTTGATAAAGTACCTGTATCTTGTAGTCGCTTGATAGCAGTAGCTTGTTTCCAACTCATTATTAATGGTAATTGGCTAACCTTTGATTAAGGCTCCATAGATCTATGTGTGTGTTTTTTGGTCTCGAAATATTGGACTAAATACTTATTAATTGTCTTTAATGTTATTAAATCAATTATTTTAAAAATATTAAAAATAAACTGTGTGTCCCGCAATGCAAAAGCATAGGAAAATTTTTGTTTTAATAGTCTCATATTATTATGAATTTTTAATAAATAATATTTTTTAAAAATATGTCAAGAACTCTTCTTGAGTACCTAAGGCTTGTCTCCAGTCTTCGAAATTCCGGACAGTATTTACTCCATAAACAATTCATCATCGGCAATTCTTCGGTCGACTATGACTCCTTCTTCGGCTCCATTATCTACGGATATATTAAATACCTCCTCGTCCAAACAATATACATCCCCATTATAGACTGCTCTAAGAACTCACTTCCCTCCAGATTCGAGACAATGCTGGTCCTCGACAAACTCAAAATAGATCCTGAACTCCTTTTTTACAGCGAAGACTTCAAATACGATCATTTTTCGCCAGGCACTCAATTTTGTTTGTATGACCACAATGTCAGGCCTGAGGTTCAGAATATGGTTGTGGAAATTATAGATCACCATCATTTAGCACCAGATGCGGCCTCTTGCAAAAACGTGTTAGCGACGCATATCGGAAGTGCCTTGAGTCTATTGTATTTCTCTCTGAATCCGAACCAGATACCAGAGGGTCACCCTCTTTCCAGTATTTACTCGAATTTCGGGGGATTTGGAAAAAATATTGAAGTAGATTATGATCCTGTAGTCGATGAGATTATTCAGTACGGTATTCTGATTGACAGCTTCAACTTCAACCCAAAATAGAGTTCGAGATGGATCGAAGTTGAAAAAAAGGCTGTCTAACATATCCAATCTCGACTAAATTCTCTAAAATATTATCCCCCCTGCCTCTCCTTCGAAGAGATCGAAAATATAAAATTCAACGAGGCTATGAATCTGAAGTTAACCCTTTCCGAAATTCTACAAAAAGACTACAAATAATTCAGCTACTCGGAATTCAAACTGAGCTTCAGCATCATACTGCTTCCTCCTGCCAAGTTTATTGCAAGGCACTAGAGCTATATTTAGTTCATTGACAAAGAGTGCAAATAAAAAAAGATCGACTGCTATTTCCTGATGTACCTCTATACCGACGAATATACGAAATCGAAAACGAGGGAGTTGTAGTTTTGGTCGGAAGAGGAAAAGCTTGTCCAGATAATTAAGGGTGTTCTTGCCAAAATTAAGATGGAGGCTAAGTTTAGTGGACAAGATGCAGTGTATAGATACTATGATCCAAGTGGAGTGGTATCGCGAAAAATATTGGAAAAATAATTGAGC
Organism: Halesus radiatus; assembly: GCA_022606495.2. Taxonomy (NCBI): domain Eukaryota; kingdom Metazoa; phylum Arthropoda; class Insecta; order Trichoptera; family Limnephilidae; genus Halesus; species Halesus radiatus. Next base: position 19,302 of record JAHDVE020008621.1, on the reverse strand, counting down.
TCAATGCTAAATTATTGATTCTGGAGATATTTTCCTTAAATTGAGTATATTTTTATTTCATTATCAAAAGCCATATATTTTTTTAATAAATAATGTTACATCGTCATTTAAAAATAATAAGATATTTGGCGAACTTGTGGTTACAAAAGATTTGCCATTGAAAACCCTTCAATGATTCGAATTTTACGTGCGAAATTTAGATATTAATTAAATTGCTTGACTCGGCTTTCTTCATTAAATATCCGAAAGAGCGCAAAAGTTCTAAATACTATTTCACCCAGATATTTAACAAACATTTTACGTCATTGCTCGGGTTCATCAATGTGCTTCCGAACTTTCTCGGGCTACAACATGGAAGAGCTTTTTTGCAAACAATTATAATTTTAAAATATATGTTCGAATCATCGAACTTTATTACGAGAGAATAAGATATTATTTACAAAGCTCAATCCTTCTCACAACCATATTCTTTCCGAAAGTTTGGGTAGAGACGATCTATCAACAGAACTCAGATACTCATCAGAATGACTTCAGATTTCGTCTTTAAATAATTATTTGGCAAATAAAAGATCCAATCCCTTGCTAATTTCGGCTTTACAGTATAAATATTTTTTATGAATTAAATTTCATACTTGCCGACATTTTCACTTACTTTTAACACCTCCTATCTGACAGTCCTTACACTTTCTAACGAAATGATATCACCCTCCTTGAATTCAACTTTTGCCAAGCGGTCCTGACATTATTGCATATTTCTGCACTTTAATAGCACGAATTTATAAGATTTCGGACCGTTCGAAAAATAAATAAATTGATATTTCATAGTAATCGTGCAGATCATTATCATACATAGTAATCATATTTCGATAGAAATAAATAACAATCAACAAGGGTTGCAAAAACTGTCATGCCTAATTTCTGAAGCATTTTTAAGAGAGAGATAAGTGTATGAATAAATAAATAATGGTAAATAAGTTGGCAAAAAATATGCCGACATCTGTAGTATAACACATTGTGGAAATATGTCTGTATCTTTTTATTATTAGAATAATATTCATTAAATAAACTACAAATCAAAGTATTTATTTTATTGAGATTGATTATGATTCGCATAAGCGTACATACAACCATCATTTTTGTCTTTTGAACCTTATCCTTTTTTTTATTCTTTTCCTTTTCATTTGTCATTTGGAAAGTTGTCAAAATAATCACGAGGATCGTAGTCTGATTGGAAAAGCTGATTATGTCGGATAATCGATTTCCAAAGATGCTCATGATTGTTGAAATCAGGGTTTTCAGTTTCCACTTAAATTTGATCTCCTGGTTTTACAGATTCAAATCCTTCTTTATCAACAGCAATCTATCCAAGTGTATCCCACCCCATAAAGTCTTTGATAAGCTTTTGAGATTTTGGATGAATTTGTAAGTGGGTTCTAGTTCCGATGTCCTGTTCTGGTCTTAGGTCGTATCTTGGCACATCGTTGGTGTTTTTGAAGGTGGTGACTTAGTATTTTCCTTCAGGAATCGGTCCATATTTGATAGAACTAAAGGGATGATTCCCAGACCGAACAGAGTCGGAATTTGAACCAGCTGTTGTAAATTTCCCAGTTCTTGAATCAAAGGGATCGAGTAAATATTAATGTCGATCTCCCATTATGTTAAATAAAAAATAATAAAAATTAAGTGTGTGTAAGTAATATCCGATAATTTTATTTTGCATTAAAATATAATATATTTTCTATGTATTTAAGAGTAAGATATCTATCTATCAAATCTTTTTCTGTAGTATTAACATATGAAATAAAAAATAAAAAAAAGCAACATCCTCATAAATATAAGAGAAATAAATTATATAATCATTTCCAGTAGGAAATCATTTCCAGTAAGGAAAAAAAAATTGATTTAAAAAAATATACTTAATAAGCAAAATATAAATGAATATGAAATATATACAGCACCAATAATTTTTTGGCATCAATTTATATATACATTTTATTGATTTCGTGAATCAGTATTTGCTGGCCTGCAGTAGTTTATGATGGCTTCGTCGATAACTTAAAATAACCCTCCCTCCATCGAAAATCAAGGTTTTTCTGGTTTTGGATGTGTTTCGATTTAATTTTCAGTATTAAATTTTTTTATATGACTTCTTTAATATAGAGTATATACTTTTTTTTATGTATTAAATAAATTAGGATTAAATACAATTAATTATTCGTAGAAACTAGTTTTCAGTAAAAGTAAGTTGAAATATCTTCGCTCAAGTTTGTATAATTATTTATTTATTTATATATGCATATTTCGAGGTTAATTTTTATGGATATCACATTGAAATCTCTTCTATTTTTTATTTTGTCATTATGCCCAATTTTTTAGATCGGGATGACTCTTTTGTTTTTTTTTTCATTATGCATCGTGATTAATCGCCTCCATGATTTTATCCACCTGTGAGTTATCTAGACCCCACCGACTCGATTTAAGCAAATGTACCTCATATTACAACCTCCTGAAACAAAATATAGCACGATCTGTTTGCAACTACTCGAATCGCTGCACCATCACATAGCTCCCCACCTCTTTTGAGTTGAACATACTCAGCGCCACATTCCCATCGAATATAGCCTCCTAGCTGCAGATTCTTTCTGCTCCCAAATCATAAACAAAGGCATAGTTTTTTTGGGGGCTCCCTTTTTTCGCGACCACCGTCAAATATGATCCCAACTTTTAAAGGCGAGGTGTACAGCCCAAATCTACTGGGCCTACCAGTTTCAGAAACTATGTTTAAGGGTCAATGGCGATGATGCCGTAGTCTGATTTATTATCTCCCCGCAATTTCACAAAGAAGCGATCAGGCTTAGTCTCATAGAACCTCAATATCTCAGGAATGTTGGGGTCGACATTAGTTTTGTGTGCAAACAAAGTTGAGTATTAAACTTGCCAAATACAGGTTTTATTGATATTACGTTCCAGGAAGCAAACTTTACCTGAGACATCGGTGATGGTTGGGAAAAGTATAACATCGACCGGCAAAGAGATCTCAGAAATTATCAAGTCACTATTAATGAACTGGATTCGGGAGTTACCTTGTCTCTCAGCTTTATCAATACAGGCGAGGATGCAGGCCTTCCTGGCAAAAATAAATACAGCTTCGCTAGTCGGATGAAAGTCCCACATTACGGTTTTGATTACTTTAAGGGTATAGATATCAAAAAGAATGAGTGTGGTGCGCGTTGCCAGAAGCAGCAATGATTGTCCAAATATGCCGAGAGAAATGTAGTCGGGGTCCTGTTCGTAGCTACAGATCTGCTTGGCAGTCGCCAGGTCATGAAGCGTGAAGCTGATTTTTTTTTAATGATTTCCCTCTTTTTTCTGCCCGACGATGAATGCCAATGTGCTATCGCCTTTCTGTAGATAGTAAGTACCTCCCCGAGGCAGTTTATCAAATTGAAAATTGTGGCTTTTTAAAAGGCAGAGTGGCAAATTGCGGAAGGTAGAATTACTAATCATTTTTTTTGAATGAGTGGTTAATTTTGAATAAATATTGAATACTTTTTTAAAATTAATTACATTACTTCAAATCGGTTAAATTATTTAATAAATATTAAACCTCGCAAATATAAATTTTTAAAATCTTTTAAAATAAAATGATCAGATATAGGCTTGTAAGTAAAATATTTGGATAACATAAATTAGGCTTTTTTAACATAGAAAAATAGGGGATGGGAAAGAGGATTATTTCCGTCCCTTTTCATCTTAGTCTTTTTCTGATTAATACGATACTGATGGAGAAAAGACATATTCTTAAAGTCTACAAATTAATTATTTCTATCAATATTATAAACATCAATTCTTGAACAAACCAGAAATAGCTTACTTCTAATTTGTTTTTTATCTATTTCATTATAATTAGAGTGCTACTTTGTCTCTCTCTCTCACTTTCCTCACTTTCTTTGGTGTTTCATCTGTATCGTTGTAAATCTTTATCTTAGTTTCCGATCATATCGTTGTAACTATTCTATTCGCTATTTCTCCTCCTGGGCCTACTCAACCCTATTGTTTATTAGAGTCAATATATCAGTCCTATAATTAGAGTTCGAAGGCAGCGGATAGGCATAATCCTCCAACTAACAAGGAAGCGATCGTTTAAAATCGAATAGCTGAATCCCGTCGAACTTGATCTCTTAGCTCCACACTCCCTCGAAAGTAGAAACGGTCTCTATTATGTGGCAACTGTTTGGGAAGGCCTGCCGATTAGATCGCCGGAACTAGTTATCAAATTCAGGCTGTTTGACGCGGTAGATCTTCCCTGAGATTTTGTCGTCGGGATCCGGGTTTTTGCCAAAAAATGATGTCTTTTGTGGTCCACAAATTAGTTCAGCAAACAAGCCTGCTTTTTTATCATAAATATAATCTATAATGATAATCAGTCACAAATAGTAAAAAATATATGAAGATTTATATTTTAGATATTAACTCTTTAAAAAATGGTGGATTTTGTTTTTAATACTTTTGAACTCGAAATTAAAAGTCCTTTCTCCAAACAACAAACCCTTGACTATCATTCTCATGAAACTCATCTCGATTACAGTACCCTCGTCATACTATATTTTGTTCTCACGCTAACTGTATCCCGTTATGTGGTTCATACCTATACTAATCTTCGGATCCACTTCCCCAACGATCCGGTAGCCTCGGCCCTGGTATAAAAATGCCGAGATGGGAGGGTGGTGGCTGATCTGTTCCAATGAAACAGGACAGTCGTTGATCAGGCCCTGATAAGTTTCGCCAAGCAGTGGGTTGAATGGTTTATCACAGGATATCCCTGTGGTTGCAACTGTCACCACGAATATGACCGCCTGCTTGAGCCTCTCCAGACTGGACATTTTGAGTGTTGGATCAAGTAGTATCGGCGCGTAAGTAAAGTTGGAGGCTATTGACCTGAGGTGTGACTCCTTCTTAAATATCGTCACAGGTAAAGATATATTTGTAATGTTCTTATTGTTGAGAATGCTCTTGCCGAAGCTGGCTAGCAGGTGCGAAAATATCTTTTTCTGTTCCCTGATCGTCCGCTCGTTGATGCAAACGATCCCTCCTGTGTCGGTGCGAACCCAGTCGTCCTAGAGATAGTGCTTTTTTAAGAGCTTCAGAGGTTGATTTGGGGTCGGATAAAGCCGATGTTTGCGTCTTAGATACTCTGTCTCTGCTGCGCTGACCGTGTTGCTGCACCCGGTCGACACTTAAGCTTTATCGCTTACCTCACCATTCTCATAGTTGATGTTCTTGCTGTTGTATTGCTAGTTGTTGATAGAATCGAGTGATCCTACATTTTCTTACTATAATATTTTTGAAGAGCCGATCAGCTTATTATCTTCACCATTTTCTTCAAAATATATTAATTCATCATCTTATCCTTGCACGCTAAGGTATACAGTTGTACAGTTTATTCATTAGTTGCCGCAACTTCTTAAGGTAATTTATCTAAAAATGCCTATTTTTTGATAATCTCATTAGCAGGTCTTTATTTTTTCAGGTTATTAGCATTGATAACGTGTTTATTATGATGGCTATTCAGATTATTTCGGTGATTCTAATCAATATTACAATTCTTTGGCATTAAGATTCGTAGTTTCCTCGTTTCTTCCTCTTCTTGCTTCCTTGAGGCTTCGAACAAGTTGGAGAACTGCTGGAGATACATCGATACGAATGCAACATTGTGTTCGCCTCCTATGTCCATCTGGATCTCGCAAAGCAGCCTAGATTCCTTCGCGGAAATCGGAACTACTTGAATATAGCTATACTTAAAATTCACTGCTTTTACTTTTGTGTTCAGATTAAATTATTATTCCATGGCAACTGATTTAAAGAGGATTCCATCTGTCTCGCCCGAGGAAGGTTGATTGTCCTCTCTCATATACATAAAATGGTACTAGAGATCTAAGAATCGACATTTTTGGTACAGAACTTCGTATGTCCCCACTTTTTCCAAGACTTGCATCTACGTGACCATCCCGTTCCAATTAACTGGGTTTTGTTTCAGGGCTTCCACGAGCCTTTTCCGCTCCATCATAAACAACTCTTCTAAATAAAAGACGTTATCACAATCTTTTTTCTTTGAGATTCTTTTGCTGGAATTTTAGAAAATCACTATTTTCTCAATGACGCTCCTCTCTTCATGTTTATGATCAACCAGATTCGTCTCCATTCGACGGAAAGATTGCAGGGCATTGCCATTTATGTAAGAGATTTCAGGTTTTAAAGTTTTCGCGGGTTTGCTTTCAAAAGCCTACTTCATTTACAAGAACATCCTCTCTTGTTATGCATCAAGAACTAGCGCGAATATCCCCTCCCGGACAGCTTGGGAGCTTTCGTCGCCTTGCATAAATCCGATTTTAACCTTTTGGATGTCAGTTAAGTAATTAATGGACTCGATGATGATTTCGCCTTTGTTCTTATCCTTCGACTCTCGGACATAGTAATTGTTGAGATCTAAATTAGTATCCTTTTTGCCTCTGCTGATCCTGAGGTTCCGGCCTAGCGCATCGAGGCGAAGGACGACTGGTTCCCAAGAACTAAATACTAATCCGGTTTTACAGAAACCTCTCCCCTCCAAATAGCTTATGAGTTCCCCGGATCCGCGACTACCCTTCTCGAATGTTGTTATACGCTCATACTTGTTCATATAAATTTCATTTTCTTTGTTTTTTGTGCGAGTCAGAAACGCGATAATTTGCGAATAAAATTCTATCTTTTAGTTTCTGCTTTTTGCTTGGAACGCTGATTGGAGTTCTTTGCTGATATTAAAGAGTTCAGAGTTTATGGAGCTGAACAATTACGTGCTTCCTGCCTTCTACTCGCAAATGAGCAGCTCGAAAAGATTCAATACACTCGATACCGAAAGGGGTAAAATTAGTTTTTTACGATCGTCAAATGCTGATTTGAATTGGTCAATTCGATATATTGGCATGCTAAACAGAGTATTGTTTACTGATGCTCGGTATTGTATGCTTGATTTGCTGTTCGGATGTGTTTTTTTATTTTTTTTAAATAAAGCTATCAGATATCAAAAAGAAGTTTAATATGAATAATGAATACAGAAAATTAGCATATTCGTGTATATATTTATATTTATTAATAAAAATTACTTCGAATATTATTTGTTTTTCCTTCTCCCTCCTATCGAAAAAACTATATATTGTCTAAAAATATATTTAAAATAGCTTACATGTGTTTTTTAATAAAAAATATTCAGTAAGCCGAACAATTTGAGATTAAAAAATATAGATCTTTATCAGTATATTAAAAAAAACAACATCAATTATTATTATATGTTGTATTATAAAGAATTTAGAAAAAACACTATTTTTTAAGATTGTTCAGGAGATTTGAAACTATTATGAAAACGTATTAAATTCACAAAAAATATATAATAATAATATATGTGTACATACTCTTTAATGTTGTATTGTATTATGCTATTTATTAGCATATCAACTTCATAATTTCGTGGAAAATTAGGACGCATTACTTGATGGTACAGGATCATATTTTTTATTATAAATAGAGTATATAGTAAATTGAATAAGTAGTAAGGTGGTAGAGTTATGGGAATTATTAGTATTAAAAAATTATTAAACATTGTTAATGGAAAGAGATGTCTACTATTTTACGAACCCATTATTATTGCTAGAGACAACCTGTTTTCCAGACTCAAACTAGTTCTACTATTTTGCTGTTACTATTGATATCGTTTAGCCATTTACATCTCATAATCTATATACATATTTTAATATATGTTCATTTAAACAATTATATAAAGATATATTGTTTTTACGTCAGAAGTTTTAAATCTTTCCTGTTCCAACTTGCATAGTGTATTTCTTACCAACTCTGCCAAATCTATGCCTAACGAGCATTCATCGTACTTTCCTTTGCAGATTTTGCTGAACACTTCCAGCTCATTCGTCCCTCGGAACGGGAAGTTACCGGTCACCATTTTATATAAGATGATACCCAGAGCCCATACGTCGGCTTTCTTCGCAGAGTACCAACCCCTCTTCACGATTTCGGGGCACATGTAGCTGGGAGTGCCGCAGAACACCTTAAGTTTTTTCTCGCTGCTTGTGGCAAACCCGAAATCAATCAGAACCACCCGATCTTCGTGGGCTTCGTCGATCATGATGTTGTCGAGCTTGATATCTCGATGCGCCATGCCGTTGCTGTGCACATATAACAAGGCACTGGTCAGCTGCCTAATCACTTTCTTGATCTGGAGTTAACTGGGATTCTTTTTCAGAAACCCTGTTAAAGTCCTCCCCTCGACATATTCCAGCACTATGTAGAGATGATTGGTATCTTCGAACGTGTACTCTAGCTTCACTATGTTCGGGTGCTGTAGCCTCCTCAGGATAGTGATCTCATTTTTTATATTCTCAAGAATCTGCCCTCCAAATGGCTTCTTGAAAACTTTACAGGCATATCTTTTCTGATCCTTTTCGAACAGCTTCACGATGGAATAGCTTCCTTCACCTATTTTGTGCATCTGTTTGAAATCAGATAGCCATACGTCATCATGTTGAAGTCCGCACACATTACGATTAAAAGACCTACGAATTATCGATGGGACGCTGGGAGTATTGTATTGAGTGGTTGTCATCGCGATATCGGTGTTCGACTTGATATTTGGGGTGATATTGGAAAGTGTGGGCTGGAGTTGCTGCTGAGCGTGGCTGTCGTCATTATTGTTGTGGGTTCGTGAATTAAAGTTGGTGGCGGTTTTCATGAAGTTGTTGTTTTGTGTGTTATTATTCCTTTGACTGGTGAGTATGCTTTTGATATTTTTGTAGCTGGACGGTATGCCTGTGATGATATTGTTCTGGCTCGTGAAGGTAGTATTGTAGTCTGATATTCTGTGATGATGATTCTGGTTATTATCAGAGTGAATAAAATTGTGGTTGTTGGCATTATTATTGTCGTCATTGGAGCTGAGTTGAATGTTAGTGTTTGTTTTAAATTTGGTGTCAAGTGATCTCAGATTCTAAGAAGATAAGCATAAAAAGAAAAAATGTATTATAGATAGAATTTTATACAGCGAAATATAATATTATAGTTATAATATAATGTGGATATCTATATATATATATTACATATATTTCCTCCATTTTATATTTAATAAATTCGATAGAGACCTATTTTATTTAGTATTCAAAAAAAGTAAACTAGTTTTTAATTGCAAGTCTTGAGTAAGACTTATTTATGGAATCGAAATGATAAGCATTCTTTATTTTAATGAAAAAAACAGAATTCGATTTTTTTATTTATTTTCTTTTTTTTATTCTTACCATAATAATCGAGGATGTTTTTGGGGAACGTGCGATAGGGATCTTCTAATCATCTAATTTCTTTAGTCCTATCCTTAAATTCCGCATGGTGACATTGGGAGGTCCGTCTTCTTTCAAGCTAATTCCTATCAATCAAATTAATAAAAAAAGAGAATAAATAATAATGGGTGGACTATTAATATGTCTATATATATATTCCAAATAGTTGGTTCTAACAGAAATTAACGATGAAAAATAGGAAGAAGGAAAAAATATCGAATATGTGGATATAAAGTTAAGAGTAACAAAATAAAGATTAATCCAGATTTTTATAAATTTACTTATCGGTTTGGAAAATGTCTTTCTTGTCAAATTCTACATTTAGATGTTATATTTTTTATTTTTTTAGTATGAATATTAATAGCTCTGATTTATTTTTATTTAATATTATTATTAGTTATAAAAGAAGTTCCTATCAATATTATTTTTTGTTAACTTTATTCATATGGTTTTTTTTAATAAAAATATTTGCCATATTGAAAAATCGAATGGCAACATAACAACGCATATATATTGATTCGAAAGCACTCAAATCATAAATAGGAAAGTTGAAACCATCCACACCTCCAATATATCAGTCGACGCCCTCTCAGTAAATCAGACAGCAGATCGTCAGCGAATTGAGAAAATACTCCGATATTCCAAAAACACGCTAATAATTATTCCAAGCAGTTCAGGGACTCAAGAGATAAATCCATACCAGAGAGAGGATAAAATATCAAAACCAGCATAACATCGATAATGAAGGTTATCAAATCAATTCTAATAAACCATTATCTGGACAGCAGAAGCGGGTATCCTTATGTTAGCCGAGCATGCCTTTGCAAGAGCAGTTTGCAAGTGAAAGATTTATGTAGGCTCGCAGGACGATGAGCTTTAGTAGTTTCAGAAGGACTCGGCCTCCAAGCAGAGAAGAGGCCCGATAAACGATGATTGGCGCCATTAGCCAAAGAGAAAGAGTGATTAACTTTCTCGTTAAGGAAGCTGACTCAGAAAAAAACCGGAAGAAAGTGAGTTGGAGGGCTGAGAGTGCCTAAAAGAAGAAGTACCCTTCTCACCCTGGTAGCGAAAACGTTGATAGACATTATCGAACTGGCTTGAACAATTATGATGCCCTTAACAAAATGGGAAAGCAGCATAAACCTTAAGTAGGGATTTCTTCTCTCTCGCGATATTCAAGCTTGAGCAACAATGCCATCAATTAAAATCTATTACCCAAGGAGAATTAATTCCTACATAAACAGGTAAAATTTGAAGAGCCTTTTAGACAGGACTAGGCAAAACGTAAGAGCATTCTAAAAAAAGGATCGAGGATCACAGGGATGATGCTGCAGAACCTGTATCGCAATAGACAAAAGGATGAGATGGCCGCCGATCTGCACAATATCAACTTTGACAAGCAAAAGTTGATGAAATAGTTCAATCAAACCTTGCCCGAAGAGCTGGAGGCGAAATGGGGCAATGAGATTGCCAACAGTCTAAGAATTTTAAAAGGCGGAGGGCACAAGAATAATATAAAATCGAAGAGAATCGATGAAACGCATGAAAATGAGAAAAATATTAGAAATCTTTAGGAAGGGTTTAACATGGATGATATTTATTATTTAGGCAATAACAAACAGCTCAAAGCCTCTGAGATGAGTTGATATAAAATTGTAAACATAATTAACTATTGTTCTGGCAACAATTATTATTAGAAGTTAAATATCTTTTTATATCGGTTTCTTAGATCAATAATTTGTTAACATAAATCCTGATAGTATTTTTATTTTTTATAATTTATTTAACCAATTACTTTTGGAAAGGATAAAAGGTATGATAAATTATAATTTGAACTGTTAAGCATCAGAATATTAAATATATATGTTATATATAGATAATATTGCAACGCTGATTTTATTTGCGAAAGGGAGCTGGTCCTTTCCTCATTAATAATAGAGTCGACTCGAGAGTTCTTTGTCATTAGGTTCTTGCTTCAAGTGTTCGCCCACCATTGTAGCCAGCTTGTTGGCATATTGCAGAGGGGCCGGTACCCTCACTGCCCCGCACCAGTTATAGTAGTTGTAGCACAGCTCGTTTACCAACATGTAATACGCCTGTTCTTAGAGGTACTTGGGATTATTAGGATCATTTAAATTATCGGACAAGAAAATCGCATTCATGTGGGTTGGAGTAGCGGAGCCCTGGTTAACATGTTGTGGGATGATGCTGAAGTCGAAGTTATACCGAGACAAAGGACTGCCAAGAACCGTCCCTGCCACCGGATTGTCGACACTTCCTAGGCCTTTATCTCCTCGTCCGAATCCACGTGTCTCTCTTGATGACTCGAACATCCGCTGATTATTTTTTTTGCAGGCAAGGATGAAAGCCACTCCCGGTTAATAATTTTACTGCTTCATTTTCAGACCGATTTATCTAATCGCTTTTTGTACTATTTTCACTTAATGTTCCAGTACTTATTCAATCTGTCCGTCTCCCACTGACTATCTAAATATGAAGATATATTCAGGTACTGTTTTGGTGCTTTTGCAATAGGATTTCACCCAATTGATCACCATATTTTAGAGCGCGGAGAACCGGCTGCTATTTTGCTCCATTAGTCGACAAGAACTATAGTATTGGTTGCCGTCATCATTGACTGTGCCTACAAAGGCAGCGCATGATTGATTTTTATTGACTAGCTTGTGGTAGATGGACATTCCTCCTACGATTACTCGAGAGTCCCGTAATTTAGGATACTCCCTACCTACCTTCCAATTTGCATTTCCAAGTTTTGAGTTGATCTGCAGTATGATATTTGAAGCGACTGATAAGCGACTCTTAGCACCTTAAACTGTATATTTCTTAACATTCTGGTGAATTATTCCCAGTTCAACATAGAGCAACTTTTTCAAGCTTGAATATAACCTTTCCTAATTTCGAGTGAGATAAGTCACAATAATTTGAGGGCGTCCATTTTTCTTAACATCCGATTTGATCTTCTCGGCAAATGTTTAAAAATTTCCATCGGTTATTAGATAACCTGGTTTTTAGACTATAATTCCATACCTTTTTGATGATTCCATCAAGTCATTTACAAAGGCATCAGCTTCATCGTCACTTCTATCGCCGTTACTGGTGTAGATGAGTAGCCAGTCTTTGAGATGCATGGGTCTGTATAGTTTAGAACCAATTTTAATAATACCGTTATCAGGACGAATTTTGTTTTTTTCGCCTAAAATAATTTCTGGTGGGTTCATCTGATATCCGGTAAAGACAGCCTCCTTTTAGTCGATGGTGAAAACATCATTTCGTTTGAACTTGTCTGAGAATACGAGCTTACGTTGTTCTTGGAATCTTGCATTGGGAGTCAAGGCAGTATCAGAGGCCAGCTTCCTCATTAGCGGCTTGTCCTTTCTCTGTTGGTCAGTCATTCCTGTGAGAGTTAACAATTCAGGAATCAGGTATATATATTTTTAAACTAATTAGATTTATCCATTTGTCTTGAACCTCTTGTCCTTGACAATGGCTTTGACTAAAGGTTGGTCCATCGCCTTGATCCTTACTCCGTATTTCTCTTTGTAGTAGTTCTTATATGTATAATCCACCCCGTTTCCTTCAAACTTGCTTTCGGGATTCTGTTTCCTATCGATCCCTTCTATCTTGTAGGTTTTGAAAGTGCCATAACTAGTGACCACCGTTTGTCCTATCAATTCCTCTTGCTGGTCACGGTTAAGCCTCTGCAACTCAACGTACAGATTTTAACTTCTCAATACCTTGGTGCTGTAGTCGACCAGGACATGAAGTCCTGAAGGCAGTGCATGAATAGTTGTTGTAAACCCTCTCCAAACCTTCAAATTCTCGTTTTCAATATGATTACTATCCATTTCTTTCTTATTGAAAAACTTTCCATTGCGTCCAATTTCCACCAAACCCATGTCCAGCATCTGCTCCTTTAATATACTATTTAAAACTTGCAGTACTTTTTTTGAAGTGTCACTCCCTACCTGAAGTTGATTGAGTCCGAAACTAATGGTCTTCTTTATCAGGAGTTGAACTTACATTTTAATACCTTATTTTGAAGTGGTAAAACTACTCTTGAAGCTGAGGGACTCTGCATTTTCTCTAAAGCTCCAGATGATGTCGCCACGCTGGACATAGGGTCCGATCTTGCTAGTGAGTTGCTTTTAGATTGCTTTGACGGCTTATCGTTTGATTCCCTTGGAATCTGCGGGCAGTTCGGGGTTGAATGAAAGCTCGTATTGAAAAAATACTGTGTTTTTTTCGTTGAATTTGAGTTTGTAATAGTTTGTCGTCACATTCTTTTCTAATTTTTTTGAGGATTCGCCAAGCATTGGCCTTCGAGGCAAATTGCTGAGTGAAAATTTCTTTTGCTCCATTGTTATGAAAAATAGGACAAATACTGCAATGCGGTATATTATATAATAAAAAAATAAAAAATCGATAAAAATATAAATTTTAAAAAGTATCATTAAAAAATTATGGATTAAAAATGAATCCGAATGTCTCATTTTTTAATCCTATGAACATAATAAGGCAAATCAATAGACTATAAGAAAATAGATGGTTTTTAACATTTTATGGGGGGGGAGGGGAAATCCTACTCTATTTCAAAATTTATGAATCAACTTTAAAAAATAAACTATATTTTATGAAAATAGTTAACTGACCAATAGAAATATTATATCATATAAGTAAAAAAATTAATCCTCATCAAAATTAATTATGTATACACCTCACAATTTATTGTGTGGCTACTGGATATCAACTATATTAATAAAGACAAAATCATAACTTTACATTATTTTTCAAACTTGGACTTTAGAATACTGCTGCAATAATAAGCTAATTTACTCGATCTTTGGTCGCAGACTCGGTTCTTGCTGCCAACAGTTCCGAATCAGATTCTTTAGGTTGTTCGGAAGGTCGCCTGGGATTTTAGGGCGACTCAGGTTCTCTTTGAAGGATAGTTCCACCTGCTTGAGTGTCAGGTTGCGGTAGTCTGTGATTTCCGTGAACAACTCATACATAATCATACCGAATCCATAGACGTCGCCAGGCTTGGTAGGCTTTGAAACTACCAGGCAGCGTTCAGAGAATAACTCTGGTGCTGTATAAATGGATTTGTTTGCGTATCCTTTGGTAAGATTTAGGAATTTTTTTAGTGCAAGCATGCCGTGGTCAGCGATGCGGATCTCCTGGCGGTGTAGGTATATATTAGACACCTTGAGTGATCCGTGAGGCCTGTCCCTGCGGTGCAACTCTACGAGCGCCTGGCTGATTCGGAATGCCACCTTCAGTCTCTCGGCCATAGACTTTCGAGAACCTATAAATTCAACCAACCCTACCTAGCAAAATTCACTGATAAAGCACGCTTTGTGTTCTTCTATGAAAGATAGTTTAATATTAAGGAGACAGGGTACACGCTACTCCTTCATCTCCACGATTTAGTTGACAACTTCTTCGACCAGATAACGAGATAATTAGCATTCAACCTCGCGTAGAACCACCAGCCGGCCTCGAAAGCGCCCCTTACGCACTACACCCATGCTGTTGGCTGCAGCTTTGAACACTTCGAGAGTTTAAAACTCCTTAAGGTTTGGTTAGTTCTCTTCAAACACGTCATCCTAGGTGAATGCTAGGAGACTGGTGTTTCCTTCAGTTAAAAGACTCCCTTTATGGGCTCTGCTCACCCAATCGCCTCCAAGAAGCTAAATGGTTTTTCTGCGGACACTGTGTACTAGAGGTAACTGCTCCGTGATACCCCAGTGAAGCAGCTCAACACAGATGGCGGCGAAGATAATGATTGTCATATTTGAGCCATCTTTGTGATTTACTATGTAATTGATAAACTCTTTGCCGCTGATCTGGCTGACCATGAGGATGTTGAAGGTACCTTCTAAAGCACGCGAGCAGAAGTAATAAAGGAGGAGCATTCGGTGCCATTTTAGGTGCGGTTACGCGTTGTCAGATACAAAGGTACCCGTAAGTTTGCAGTTTAGATAAATAAATACTAACAGATTACTCAGGATAGAGCCCAGGTTCAGGACTGCAAAGGCCACCGTGGTCTCAACTTAACTGGCGAGACCTAGACAAAAGAGAGCTATGAAAGTCAAGCTGGTTAAAAGACAGAGAATCCTGAACAAAAGATATATGCGCATAAATCCGATGGGAACCTGCAGACACCATTTCGAAACTAGTAATACAATAATTAATTTTATGAGAAATTTGTTTTTGGTGTATTAAAAGGTTTTACCTCTCCAGTGGCAGCCTTGTGCCAGTATTCAAAATACTGGTGGATGAGCATCAAATAAAGTTGGATAATTGCTGCATCAGTCAGAAAGAGCGAGATTTCATAGAGGTGTTCGAAGTCTGCGATCACGGTGGTATCAATAGACTCACTTCCCTCAACCAAAAGTCCGATATAGCTGACTCCGTAATAGAGATATCCAATTAACTTGGTGACCAGCATGACTAATATCAGCGCGTAGAAAGGTATAGTGGCCCTGCTCAGCCGCCTCAGGTTGGAGACCAGAATAAACAAGTTTATGAAGGCTCCGAGTGCAAGGATAAACTGCAGTATTAGGACTGCCACAAATGCCAGGCCGTCGTTATTCCCATCCGAATTGTATGGAATAGGCATTACTTTTCGCAAGCAGAGATTAGTAAAGTATGTGTCTGTTTTTTAGATGTGTGTTGTTTGTTTCGGTCTCAGAAAACTATAGATACTTATAGGTTATTTTTTATGTTGTGTGTATGATTAATGAGTGAGTTATAATAATATTATTAAAAAATGGTTTATTTAAAGAATTATTTTCTTGTAATCAAAAGATGTGAATACATATTTTTAAAATAAACAGACTCACTGTTTTGTTAATGTGGTTAGATAAAGTGAATAAAATATTTCATAATTTTGTTTTTTAAAGAATTATTATACATCCGTCATTCTAAGTATTATATATTTTTTCCCCTAAAAAATATTGTAAACAAATCATAAAATAATATCTATGAGCCATACATCAAATTAGTTTTTTTTCATAGATAAAGTAAATATAAACATATATTAAATATAGATAATACATTAATTTAAGCATCAGGGTGCAGAAAAATTATGGTCGACCAAAAAGTTGAAAGCATGCTGCCACCCACTATATACATCTCTTCGACTTTTCGTTTCGAAACCCAGTTTACACAGTGACTCGGCAATCCACTTGTAAGCCTTTCGATACTTCTCGCAATCCTTCTGTTTCTTCTGCAGAGTAGCAGTCAGAGTTGCGATCTGGTCATTTAGATTGCTTCTGGAGCTATTGGGCTTCGACTGAGGATTGTCATTGTTGCTTTTGTGACTGTGCTTGCCGTGAACTGTTAGTTTTTAGTTGACTTGTTGCGATAAGCCTTTAAGCTTGAGCTAGAGCTAGTGGATTACTTCTTTATTCTCGACTGTTTTTTACTCCACCAATCCTTTCAGGGTCTCATTCCTTTTTCTGAGGTCGAGACATAGTTTTTTGTAATACTTGAGTTCATTTCTCGACTCTGCTCCTTCGTCGTACGAGCCAGGGCCACGGTATTCTTGTGGCCTTCTTTTGTTGGCTGCTGAGGGGTATTTGCTGTTTTGTTTATGTCTAGAGACGGTGATGGTGCTGAGACTCTGCTTCTGTAGGGTGTCTCGAGTTGAGTGGAACTCTGATTTGTTGAGTTTGGAGGTATTGTGATTTGGGATGGAGAGTAAAGACCGTTCGGCAGTGGTCGCAGCTGGGAGTTTATGTTGGTATTTAGTTGCAGGGTATCGATTATATGATTTCTGGTGGTGTTGCTGAAACTGAGATTCTTAAAGGAGAGCATCTCGATAGTCGAAGTATTTATTACATTTCTTCAGAGAAGTATCATCGTTAAATCTGCTTCTTTTAGACGATGACTCCATATTTTGATTAGTTTTTTAAAAATGGATATATAGATATTTATATGTTAAGTATAATGTTTTGATATTTTTGCTGGAAATAATTAAAGTATTTATGTTTCATAAAAATCCATCAAATTTTAACTGTTTTGTTTCGAAAAATAATTAGCCTCCCAAATACATTGTACAATAATTAAATAATATTTATTTCCTCTGATTTTTTAAACAAACTAAAATGGTACAATATTGTATTCGGGGAATATTTTTAGTAACTTTTATCAATAAGCAAATCATGTTTTTAATTAATAGTTTAGACTTAAATAAAATAAATAAATAAACAAACAAACAAACAAAATAATAATAATAATAATAATACTTACTTACTTACTTATGGATGAATCAGCTAATGATTCGGTGGGCCTCAATCCAAGAAAGAGACTCTTGGGCTACATCGAAAAAATAGTCAAAGAAAGCAAGCAGAACTACCTGATTCTAGTGGCAGATCACTTTGCTCTTTCCCTTCTAAATAGGCTCCTCTCTTCCGACGAGTTGAATGCCGTCGGTATCTACCTCGTGCTCGAACTCGAAAATACCAGTCGGCCAGTTAAGGACTACGATGTCCTCTATGTCATACGGCCTGAAATCAATTCGCTGGAGGCCCTAGTCGCGGACTTTCCTAAAAAATAACCTAGAAAATACAAGAACGCCCACATCCTCGCTCTGAACCTCCTTGACGATCAGCATCTCAAAGTTCTCCGAGCCTCATAGTCCTTCTCGAAGTACCTCAAGACTTTTCAAGAAGTAAGTTTCGATTTTATTCCCGTTCTGAACAAAGCCTGGTCATTGGATATTGAGAGCCAGTTCAACGAACAAACCGAGGCTACTATGTAACTGATTACTAAAAAACTGTGTTCTGTTTTGACTTCATTTCCACACTTCTATAGCTTCGAATTCGTATTTCCGGAATCTATGCAAATCCTCGCAAATAATGTCGGTGAAGCACTAGATAAAAGGCTCAAACTTCTTAAGTAATACAAATCTCCTGTTCTGGACCCCAAAAGCCAGCCAATCAAGTTAATCATGTTCGACCGTTAGACCGACCTCCAAAGTCCCTTGCTCCATAGCTTCTATTATGGTCCTATGATATTTGACGTCTTCAACACAGTGCAGCCTCGCATTAGTATCAAATCGGTTGTCTATGATCTGCGACCTTGTCGGGACTTTCTGTTCGAGGCTTTCAGAAATAGTACCCTGGGGGACATCGGAGAGAAGCTGACCGAACAAAGTTAAGAGATAGCGAGTTTCCTCCAAGACAAATAGCAGTTCTTCAAGACTATGGTCGAGGTGCCAGACAAGTACCAGCTTGTAAAGCTGCTTCGATACCACATCGACATTGCCAAGAAGATTAACGAGAGGGCGTCGGAATGGATCGATGTAGCCACTTTACAGCAGACCATAATCAGCGGAGTAACCCCTGGTGGCAAAAAACTCAAAGACAACTAGATACTAGATCTTATTGCATAAAAATTTAAGGATGGCTTCAAGATGCCTATTATGGAATACGCTTGTCTCTACGCTTTGCTATATCTCAGCATCACTCTCAACCAGAAGCAAATTGAAGACTTTGGGCGAAGTCTTCTCCAAGAAAAATCCTATCTCAAGGATGTGCCGCAAAAGTTATCCAAACTGAAATACAAGCCTCAAAAACTCGAATAATCACGGTTTGAATCTGTGTAGAAAAGACAGGATCTGTACAGACACAAATGCAAGATTGCAGACGTTTTTGAATCAGTTATGAAAGGGCAGGAAGGTGATGGTTACCTGAGGAGGCAGATTAACAAAGAAGGTGCTGGGAAGAAAGGGTTACTGACAGTGGACACCCAACCCAAAACCATAGTTTACTGTCCTGTCGCGATTGGACTGAACTAGATATGTGCGATATAGCGCGTCTCGAAGAAGGACGGGCATCTAATCATCTGTAGCGACCAGATTTTGAACCCAATTTCTTTTTTGGAAAAACTTATAAAG
>JAHDVE020008620.1:0-21641 GCA_022606495.2 Halesus radiatus | reverse complement strand
GTACAGTGGTTCATAAAGTAAAATAGAAAATAATGTAATAACAGTTATAGTTGAAGTTTCACATAACCCGCCTCGCTAGGCTAGCCTGTGTTGAGGCATAAAATTTGGATATGTCCTCTAAATATCCTGGGCAAATAGAGTGACTAAATTACAGATGCGAATTAAGAGGAATGGCTGCGCGGCCTCAAAATATCCACCCAAATTAAATGATTTTTTTTTTTAAATTAAAGGTGTAGTAAATATGTTATCTAGTACGGATTAGAAGTATTTTTTATTTATTTTTGTTTTAAATTATGAAAAATAGGCCATTAAAAAATGGATTTCTCGTTATTTTAGAAGCAACTTCGGAAATTATTTGCGGGTTAATGGTATTTTTTTTATTATTAATTGTTATATTTGCTGTGTAAATATGATTACATAAAATAATATATCTTTGAAAAACTAGTTTTTTCTGGTTGATATTTTCAATTATGTACGGCAAATTTCTGTTCCAATTTAAATAACTCATTTTTTAACACTTTTTTTAATTTATTTTATATTTCATTATATTTTCATACTAGACGCGACAATTTTTTTTTTTTTTTAGTCACCGTCAATACTCAAATAATTTCTAAACTTGTCTAAAATCCTGGAAAATCGATTTATTTAATGGTCTATAGTTCATAATTCAGTTTAAAAATAGTTCTATTCTGTACTAGATATTTGCTATATCTTTTGATAAAGAAAAAGATCATTCGGTTTCAGTGAGTATTTTGGCCTCAAATCCAAAATTGAGTTTTGTGTGAATCAGGCCGAGCGGCCGTTCCTCTTAAGGGCATTCGAAATATGATAATAGCCTTTCGCGCTCATAGATGGCGTTCATTTTAGTATTGTACAAAAAAAAACAATTATGAAATTAAAATAAATTGTGATTGTAAGTTTCAGTTGAATTCCTTCAAGAAACATATAAAAATACATGATAAGTGTAATGAATAAGATTAGGAAAGGGACGCCTTGGATGGTTTGAGCATGTAGAGCGGGTTTTTTTTTTACATGAAAAGCACACAAAAGTCTCAACTGCTCCCAACCGTCTGGAGTCAGTGAGACTATGGCATCCCCAATTTGGGAATGTTCTGGACTGAAGGTATTGAGGAGGGGAAGGAGAAGAGGAAGAGGAAGGTGTGGAAAACGGAAAATACCTGGCTATTCAGATCTGGTCACCAAACACGGCTAAAAGCCATTTCAAGCAACGTTTCAATTCTGAATGGTGGTCTTTCACCAGGGCGATACTGAGAGTATCTTCCACTTTGGTTTGACCAAGAAAGAGTATAAATAGTACGAGGATATGACGCCAAGAGAATGGTAGAAGAAGTTGAAGATTCCCGAGGAAGACATTTGACGATGAAGTTAACCAAATATTTGAGTCAGACCATCTCAAGAGTCAGTTTAATAGAAGGGTATATGTGTCGCATGCGGAACGAGCTACCGGCATCTGTGTTGCCTCCTTCATGTAATCCGGGCCTCTTCCAGAGCCCCATTTTTTATTTTTTTTATTATTTATTAAGTGAACATGTAATTTTGTTCACTTTCTTAACTTAATTACATACCTACTATATTATATTAATTAACTGCACACATGCATACATATAAGCTAGCAGTCCACAGCGGAGTGCTGATACCAACCTTGATGTATGGCAGTGAGGCATGGAACTGGTGGAGGAAGGATGCCGTAGAAATGAGATCTCTGAGACGAATCTGTGGTAAAACCATGTATGATCGTGTGAAAAATGTTGAGATTTGCAAAGAATGCAAGGCTGATATAAGCGTAATGAGCAAGATTAAGAAAGGGACGCTTAGATGGTTCGGGCATGTAGAGCGAATTAACAAAGAAAGGAGATCACTCGATCGTGCCATGCCTTCCTCGGACGTCCCCGGCTTCTTTTTCCATTCACATTAGCATCAAATATTCTTCTTACACTACTTTCTTCGTTCATTCGCTCTACATGCCCAAACCATCTAAGCGTCCCTTTCTTAATCTTGCTCATTCTTACATCAGCTTTGCATTCTTTACGAATCTCATACATGGTTTTACCACACATTCGTTTGAGAGATCTCATGTCTACAGCATTCAGTCTACTTTCATCCTTCCTCTGCCAGTTCCATGCCTCACTGCCATACATCAGGGTTGTTATAAAAAATAATAAGCATAAAATAATAAGTGAATAATAATAAGTAAATAATAATGATAATATTGAGCATACATAAAGTTTCAACACTGATTACAACATAAGGGAAAACATGGATAAAGCGAAATCACCACTCTCAGCTTACATAGAAAAACTCCTTTGTCCAAGTGATTCCTTTATTCCTTTATTCCCCTGCGCTCTTATAAGGTGTAACGTACAAAATAAAAATACTTAACACATCATATTAACAAGTTCAAATCCAGTTTTAAAGTCATTATTGTATCAACTCAAGTTCAGAGCACGCGACTGATGGTAAGGCGAGCCCGAATGAGCTATCGAATTTCTCAAAACACGTCTAGAACCACTTGGAACTACAAACCAGAGCTATAAAAAAAGTATTTGTTTCATAAATACTTGTAGAAACCTTATATGCGATAAATATTTATCGATTTTCGTCGCAGGAAGGTTTTTTAGACGCAGAGAAGTACTTTTAACGTACTTGCAGTCGGTTACAGAGGCCGACCGAATCATTGATTTCAGTCGGGTTATGCGTTGATGGTTTTTCGGTCGATCTCCATCGCAGAGATGCCCTAACACGCAAGGGGAAAAATGCAAAATAATATGGGCGGGATTAAACTAATTAAAAAGGTTCGGTTTGTTCGTATTTCGTTTGACCGTTTTTATAAGTGTTTTTTTTTTAATTTTATCACCTCAGTTAAAATAAAGCGAAACAGATCTGGACGACAGTGAACATTTTGGTATCCAATTTTATAGAATTTAAATTTAAATTAAATTAATTTAATTTAAAGATTACGAGAGGATTTTTGTTTTTGTGTAACCTTATACATTTTCCTAACTACCCGTGCGGAATTTACATATAAATCATATGTAGTATTGCTTTAGTTAGCAAACTGCGAAGTGATATTTGGAGACATTTTTGAGTGCTGGCCCTTAAAAAAACACATTAAGCTTTTCGAGAAACTGTAAAAACGATTGTCAAATTCGATGCTCGTATTCACTCGTTGTTCCTTTCTCGCTGCAGGAAGTATATGCACTAATATAGACAATCCTAACTACGTGCTGATCACCTCAACTCTTTTTTAAAGCGATCTTTTTAATTTATTTTTTTCTTAATAATGATGAATATGTTTGTCTGACGCCACTGAAGTTGGGTCCAATGTAAGATGTTGCCCCAAACGTGTCAGGTTACTAAGAAGAATGTGTGTACATTATGTGTAATTCATACAGAGGCTTGTGGCAAACGTTGCTGTCCGGTTGCTTTGAAACATTATTCTTTAAGTGGGTACCATCGGCATATTATATTAAGATGGTTCTCAAGTCAATTAATATATTTTAATAATTTTAAATGTTTATTTGGTTTGGATTGGTTTGGTATGTAGTTTAATTCTTTGCGCGCCGGAACAGTTGTCACTATATATAACTAACTGACTAACCATCACGCCGTTACGCCCGCAGGGGCAGGCAGAGAGGACGGATCGCCAAACAATCCGATCTTCGAATACACTCCATACTAGTGGTGGGCGAAGCGGCTCGGTTTAATGAGCCGGATCACTAAATCAGCTCTCTGTAAAGACAATCCACGTGAAAACTGGACGAAAAAAGTATCGTGTAGAACGTCTTAAGGACGTCTTTAGGAGGACCAAGGGAGCGAGGTAGAGGGTGTGGTGCGGGGGGATGCGAATCGTCGTTCAATCGAACCGGATCACCGAACCGGTACACTACAAAAAGCTGATTTAGTGATCCTGCTCACTAAACCGAGCCGCTTCGCCCACCACTACACCATACATCGTTTCATAAGTACTCTTCTGTTATTCTGACTCTTGACACGACTCGACTTCACTTGATCGTGCCATGTCTTCCTCGGAAATCGCCGGCTTCTTCTTCTATTAACACTCGCGTTATATATTCTCCTTACACTTCTTTCTTCGTTCATCGCTCCACATGCTCAAACCATCCAAGCATCCCTTTATCCCTTTCTTATTCCTACTCATTACGCTCACATTGAAGTGAAACAACACAAAACTGCGCTATATAAATGCTTTGTTATTATTATTATTATCAGCCTAACAATCCTTGTGAATTTCAACATTTTTCAAACGGCTATCATGGTTTTTATCATATATACGCCTAAGAGATCTCATTTCGGCAGCATTCAGTTTACTTTCATCCTTCCCTTGCCAGGTCCATGTCCCACCGTCACACATTAGGGTTGGAATAAAAAATCCATTGTGGACTGCTAGTGTCGCTTCTTTGGACAATTTTGTAAATTCCGGAATAATAATATTTTCTTAACTAGCTGAAATATTTTTTACTATCTGAAGTCCCTTCTGGGCCCGGGGTTAAAGAATGGTTGTTAGGAAAATTTTAATGTGTTACTCCTACCCCTACCCCTACCCCTACACTTATTATAGAGCAAAGTCACTTAAATTTTAGAATATTACCTGAACGAAAAAAAATACGTATAAAATACAAGACAAAATCAACAAATTAAAAATTTACATACAAATCCAAAATCAGAACACGCGGGTGACGTCAGATGTTCCGAATGCAATGGTACCACCATAACAAGGTGTTTTGATGGATCATTTTTTATTCACTTTTAAAGAAACGATTTATTAATTCTGCATATATAATAAAACTTGTATATTCTGAATCATCTTTTTCTCATTTGTATGAAAAAAAAAATTAAAGCAGCAACATTTTTCACTGGATTTCCTTTTTATTTTAAGTTTGTCTTTTTGTACTTACGCTTTGCTTAGACACTTATAAATTCACATGCTTTAGTTTGCAAATTACAATATTCTCTTTCACATCTCCGTAGACAGTTAAAGGAACTTCTTTATTTATTCATTCTGAGTTAGTTCACATCGTTGGGTATTCTAGAATTCTGTTTTAGAATTGTAAATACGTACTACATAATGAGTTTATCTCCTAATTTGTTTTATTCTAATGGAGTTGTATTACATTTAGGGGCGAATTTACTATATCTCAATAAACTCTTCATTAACTGTTCGTCGAATATCTTTAATCGTATGAATAACAGGCGAATAAACAAGCGACCGTTTCACCATATATAATATGATCGCAAGTAGTTATTGATGAGATGGGTTGACAACATTGGCAACATTAAATCCACTTATGTCTTATTACAGTTTTTATTTTATTTTAGACGATTCAATCGTGTTCGAAGAAGGATAAGGGAGGCAAGTGACATTTCGATTTTGAATGATTTTGGATGATATACTTTCACCAGAGCGATAATGAGAGTATATCCGCCACTTGAAAAAGTTTGAGGAGCTTTAATTAAAACAACTTTGAATTGAAAGAATGAACGCATCATGAGGATATTACGTTACAGTATTATGTGGTCAATATCAGATGAGTACACGCCATCTTCAGGCGATATTATTGTACTATTAGATTCAATTAAATATATTTATTTCTCTAAATTAGATCAAATCATATTTTTGTCTGCTCCAATTCACACTCTTATAATGATAGCAGTTGAAGTACCCGGCGTTGCCCAGTATTATGAATGGTTTTACCTCTACCCCTGTCCCTACCCCGACCCCTACCCTTACTCCTACCCCTACCCCTACCACTACTTCGGAGGTATTTAATTATATTATATGCATGGAGGAACCTATGGCGTATTTTCCCTAAGCCGACTGTATATATAAGTATGTCGTATTTTATTATTCGGCCGTATATCATCACTGCATACTCCTTCGGGGACTCGGCATTATGGTTATAGTAAAAACATTTTATGCAGTGGATTTCCACTCAAGACGCCTGCAAGTATATCGACTTTGGTTATACGGTTACATATCCTCTTTGCATACTTACTTTACAAATGAGGACAAACAGCAGAAATAATCCTTTAGGGGATAAACTGTCAGAGGGATCAACTGTCGGGGGGCCAACTGTCGTGAAACCGTGCATTATATAGACAGGTGATAAGATGACCATCAAAACTACACAATATTTAATTCAACATTACGACACGCCTCATATCTACAGCAGTCGTCACGACTTTAAAACAAATGATCACCATTCCACCCAACAGATGACTCGTCCAGGAATGCCTAGCTGTCCATTACCAGTCATCAAATGTTACCAGCAGTGCAATAGGCGCGTGCCTGAGATAACACTATCTGTCAAAGTGTTGATCACAGTAAGCAGGGGATACCAACTGTGTTTTTATTACACGTGTACAATTTGTGTAACATTGACAACACATTTTTTTTATCTACTTATCCTAATATAGATTTTTGAACGGCCTTTCTGGTAACCAACCTAATTGACTAATTAACTCACCATCAAGTCGTTTCTCCGAAGGAGTATGCAGTGATGATTAATCCCCACACAGTCTTGGAAGACAATTCAAACCTCGTCTCATACACATTCTTGTTATTCTTGACCTAACCTTCCCAATCTTCCTGAGCCACTGTTGAGTCGAAAATTTACATCAAATGCACATATACGCTCTTCCCAACGCAGTTCTCGATCAAATTTACGATCAATTTAGGATATCGATTTTTGTGGATTAAGTTCCCCTCAACAGAGGACTAGTTATAAAAAGTGTCAACAGGGTGAATAAATTTCAGTGAAATGTAAAATGTCACTATTCGTTGGCGATCTATTTATCGTGAATCAAATATTGATTGACAGGGATTTACTGCCGTTTTAGAATGCCAAAAAGTGTTTTTGTATGTTTTAAATAAAACTGAAGAGAACCTAAATAATTTTACTTATTATAAGCTACGTTTTGTATTATTTTTCACGTAAGAGAAATATCAAATGTACGTGTATGAAAGTGGGCGGACACTATTTTATAATGGGCGGGCACCTCCATAGACAATTTAGGATAAACTATGTTTGGATACAGGCAAACAGGGCGAATGCTCAACAAAACACTTGGCTGATCGGTGCCTCAGATTGATCATTCGAAAAGTTGGGAAGAACGGCCGTTACATTCACATATATCATTTTTCTGTATCGCTGCGGAAGAAAACATGTCGGGGCGGAGTTTTCATTAGGTACCTTTAGTCTGTATCTTTTGGGTTAGTTAACGCAAGTTAAATCAGCCACAACTTTGATTTAATTCAAATTTTAAAAAAATAAATGGAGTTCTGTCAATTAAACACAATAACAATTAATAACTATCGGGGGTTAGAGAAAATACCTCATTATAATAAACTAGCTACCCGGCCTTGCTCGGGATGTTTATTTTTATTTTTATAAAGTTATTAAGTTGTGAATTCTTGCTAGACGTTTGGGTGCCATAATTGATTTGACAACGAAAGTAATGCCTTGTGATGACTATTACTATCCCTTAACAAAAAAACAAATTCGAAATTTATATATAATTAATAAACTTCTTCGGTAGTTACCTACTTGTGTTATCCATTTGAAAATATTCTGCCCAAATAAACCTTCTTTTGAATATGTAATCTGTGGCTAACAGTTTTACGTATAAAGTACTCTCTAAACTATCCCGGCACAAACAAACTTACAAACTTAGTAGGGGAGTGTTACACTGACTTACGATTTTTATTCAAAGCTTTAAAATCTCTATGCGGTCAATGCAGTAATTTCATTTTTCAGATTATTTGTATTGTAACTAGGTATTTTTTTGTTTGTTTGCTCCATGCTTTGCATCTCAAGGTTAAATTACAATATTAATAATAATAATAAATGGATTATTTCTATAGCGCCGTTTTTGTGAGAAAATCACCTCAAGGGCGCCTACAACATAATTTATCTAACCTATACCTTATCATTTAGACTTATGGTATATATAATAATTTACATATTAGATTTATTACTAATGGCTTACAGCTAAGATTTATAACTAGAAACTACCTAATTGAGACTTATAATTAGTGACTTACATCTAAGACTTGTATAGCTAGCGACTTACAACTTAGACCTGTAACTAGTGACAGAGGGTTACAACTAACATACGAGTATTTACATTTTAGAATAAATTATGTACAAAATGTTACTATTTTCAAAATCAGAACATAACCTGATATTGAACAGCAGTGGGGCGAGTTTGTGTGTGATACATCACAGCTGCATTTGTATGCCTCTGATCAGTTTGAGGGTAATAAACATACATTTATATCATATTCTACATGTTAATAAAGATGATGATGCTAGACAGATACTTGTATACGATTAAATTTAAAAAATGCGCCAAAAGGAGAAGGAAGTTTTTACCTATAATAATAATAAATAAACGAGTACTTATGATACCATTATCAATCAATTACAATTATCTCGTTCGTAAAAATACTGGTATACTTAAATAATGTTACCTACTTTTCCATGCAAAAGACCAATATGGCAGAAATATGCTGAAACAGAACACCCTCCATTGTATTCAGGTTCAGGGTTAAAATAAGTACGTCAATAAGGAAAAATTAATATTATGGATAAGGAATATTAATATAATGGGTAAGGAATATTAATATAATGGATAAGGAATATTAATATAATGGATAAGGAATATCAATATAATGGATAAGGAATATTAATATAATGGATAAGGAATATTAATATAATGGATAAGGAATATTAATATAATGGATAAGGAATATTAATATAATGGATAAGGAATATTAATATAATGGATAAGGAATATTAATATAATGGATAAGGAATATTAATATAATGGATAATGAATATTGTTGACAACAACAGGGTACAAGAGTACAAGAATGTAAATGGGGTGTTATTAAGTACGGACCAGGATGCAGATACAATAAGTACAATAGGGTTCCATCTATTGAAACAAACAAAGTAATTAACATAATCTCGGATATTTAAGTAAATAAAGTGATTAATCAAAGGAACTAATGATCAACATGTAGTTTTAAACTATGAACTCATAGAGATGGTGTTTTAGTTGCTGGATGCAGATATACCCGATTATGTATTATGCAATTCCATACATTTTTACATCATCCGAAATATAAAAACACAATGATTTTTTTTCACAATGTCATGCACTCATATTTTAAGAGTATTATATTATGCACTTGTGTATTATGTATCATGTAGATCAGGCTATTAATATTTTTATTAAAAAAAGAAGAAAAAAAGTAGTATCTACAAATTAAAAACCTTTCCCTTTGTAACTTCTCTGTGGCATGCACTTATACATTATTATACATTCATATATATTATAAATATGTTACACTTATATACCAACTATGCATCATGTTATTTTTTTATAAGTTCTGTACACATAATCATTTTAATGTTAAAATATGTAAAAGCCCTTTGGGGCGTTAATGAATGAATAAATAAATAAAAATAAAATAAATAAATAATAGTGATTACAAGTGGGTGTGGTATCATAATAGTACGATAAATTAGATATCTAGAAAAAATTACATATAGCTTTCCTTTGGTCATAAAGCAATGCACGCCACTGCCGTTTACTTATATCTGCCCTAACAGATGGCTATTACAAAGGTGTATAGTGTAAAACTTTACATTAAAAAAATGTAATAGTACACAAGAGTCCCAAACTGTCCGGAGCTAATGAAAGTATGATATTATCTCCAATTTTGGGAATGTGGTGAGGCTAAAGGAAGCTGGAAGAGGAAGGAAGGTAAGAGGCAGTTTGGGAAGTAACCAATAAATAAATTTAGTTCAATTTTCGCGTGACTTATTGAAGCGTTTAAACCTTGTAATGTATTTTTAATCATTGAAAATAATATTAACAACTCCCAAAATGAAACATGAAACCGAAAAGACACAGAAAATAAAAAGATAACAGCAGCAACTGTGACCCAAACTATTGGACTTGTAGAAAAAGTCAACAGGTGTCGCATATAAATAAAAATCGGATATCTATATCCGAGACAATCTTATCAATATTACTCAATAGCATTATCTTTTTTATAGTACTCAATTTGAAACGCATTTGTTTTCCTCATATCACCAACCAGTGCCTCTCAAACACATATACATAATTGTTTACTCTATAATATTTGTTTTTCTCATATCTTCAGAAATACTTAACTATTATACTATACTTAAATTATCTGGTATACTCATTTGTTTTTTGTCTGTACTATTCTTCACATTTCTTTATACTTAGTTATTATACCTTTTTCTAGATATATTATATTACCATACTATGTACGTACTAGCTTTCTTCTCTTTTATTTTTGTATAATGGCACTTAATATGAACTAAAATTGTCAATTTGACTGTCCTAAAACGGGATTTGTTCCTAGTTGGACAGTCAAAGCTTTCTTACATTTTGTTGTTAAATAATCTGTTTCAAATAAATAAATATTATTATCATTATTAGTATCTAAAGATTACAAATAAACAAAAAATATATAGGACTTGTTTGAATATGATATTAACAGTTCTTAGAAATCGACGTGTAAATATGAGGGTAGCTGTAGCTCTGTGGGTTCGAGAGCAAGGCCCCGGATAGACCATGAGTTCCTGGGTTCGACTCCCAGATGCTACCGTTATCTTTTTTTTCTTTTCTGTGTCTTCTCGATTCATGATTCAATTTGAGAAATGTTAATTTTATCTTCAATGATTAAAAATAAATCTAGATATTTTATTTTATTTTTTACTTTGTTTTTGTTTAATTGGGAGACCGGCAGTTTACATAAAGAATGAAGTATAAGGAATAAGTGATATAAATTTGACCATTTACAGGTTTCCACTTGGGTTTTATATAAGAGTGAATCTAGTGATTTTGAAGAAATTAAAATAAAATTAAAAATGATAATTTTACCAAATAAACCAGAAGACTAATTTTAAATTTTACATGTTATTTGTTATGGGGTCTGGAAAGGGAGGGGGTAGGGGTAGGGAGGGTCAAGCTACTTGAAATGTTTGTGTGTGATTTTATATTAATAAAAGAACAAGAAAAATAGTATATATACATATATAAAGAAGAAAGTTAATAGACTGGTGGTAGTATGAGGTGAGTAGGTATCTGAAGTTATATGGTAAAGGTTGATAGATCGCCGGTGTGACTTTATGGAGTGTGGGGCAGAGTTAAAAATGTCAAATTTTGAGTGGTTCGTGTTAAAGATGTGTGATGCCCGATAAATGAAGGAGTTTTACATAGAATTAGTGTTGCATCGAGGAAGGCTAAGAATTTGGTCAGATCTGGTTAGTCTATTGGGAAGTCATAGTTGGATCCGTTGTAGGAATTCTGAGCAATCTGCGGTGGATCTAGCAATTTTCTGCGGAAAGAGTACATCGGCCGAGGTTCTTCGATCATCCAACGACAACATATTAAAAAATGCGACTGATTCTTGGTGATTTATATGGGATGGTAACTACGAAAATCTAGGTATCGTGGAAAGCGAATTTGAACATGTTCCAAGTTGTGCACATATGTTTCATATTGTGGGTTCCATACTTGTATTCCGGTGTACTGCAGACGTAGGCAAAGTAAAGGATATTCATTGTTTTAAGGTTATTGAATTTTTTTTAAATGTATTTATTTTTATTGTATAATATGAATTATATACAGTGGGAACTTATACGCGCTAAGCAACTGCAAGTAACTTGTCAGCAGGAGTTTAGTTCAACAGTATTATATAATACAACAATAAATAACAATCGTCAGACAAATGTAGCGCAATAATAGAACAATATAGGTGCACGCATGTTGTGATCAATTTGAGTTGCTTTTACGACTCGTTCCTGTTTTCAACAGCTCGGCTGTGGAATGATATGCCGGCCTCTGTGTTTCCTCCATCCTACAACATGGGTGTCTTCAAGAACCAAGTTCACTCCTTCCTATCCTCTAAAAGACCCTCCACACAGCATCTCCAAATATGATATAGGCCATGATGGAAATTATTTCCTTAAGGGTCTCCTGTGTGGAGTTGATCATGATCTAAAAATAAATCCTAAAATTTTTGAGGCTTTTGAAGTTACTGAGTCAATAAGAACATCGGAAAGAAGTAGCATTATGTTAGCGTTATCTTTAGAAGTTCATTTACACTGTCTTTGTTATGTCAAATTTCATACAATCGGATTTGTGCCATCGACCAAACAATATTACATCGATGGATTTGTGCATACTGTGCTATCGATAAATCTAAGCTTGGCGCTACAATAAGATGATAATCGTCGTATCGGATGTCAATATCTGCCTACCCGGTGCGGGACAGTGCAGACGGTAGGAGGTAGGCTGGGTATAGGGTCTAGGTATTGCCTTGGAAGCGGTCCAACTAGTCTAGACGCTTGACTCGCATGCAGTAATAAGGGTTATATCCCGGTTATGAGTGATGATTTGTATTTAATTACACAGTTAATAAAAAATACTAAATAAACTGATTCAAAACTCGATCTTTGGTTCTCGACTACGTTCAAATCCCGGCGTGCGCAAGTAAATTTTATTTAATTAATTTGTGTTGTTTCAAAACTGATTCAGTTAAAAATAATATGCATTATATTTGCGCACCTTCCACAGTGGAAGATACTCTCAGTATCGCCCCACCATTCAGAATTGAAACGTTGCTTGAAATGGCTTTTAGTCATGTTTGGTGACCAGATCTGAATAGTCAGGTATTTCCCCACCTTCCTATCCCCCTTCTCCCTTGGCCCCAGACGGTTGGGAGCAGTTGGGACTCTTGTGGGGTATTCGTGTAAAAAAAAATACTTCTTGCTTCGTTGCATTTTCAAACTGTGGTTAATCCACATTGTAACGACTTATTTATATGATTTTATTTACTCCCACCACATTCTAATTTGGACGGGTTTTTTAAAATAATGATTTGTTATCTGTAAAACCGATTTAGTTAGAAAATATTTAAAATTCTCTAATTTGTGAGGTTTTTAAATTTATAATGTCTTTCCCCGTTTTTAAATAATAATGTTTTCTTAATTGCATATTATTTTGATGTGTTATTTTGTTTTGATAATATGAACATACTGAGAAGCGGTGAATATATAATCTTCCTTACTTTATTAATTAATTTTATATTAGGATCATTCGTTCGTTTATTAATTTCTTATTGTTCAAGTATTTTTTTTTAACAATAATAAAAACTAAAAATACTTGCAAAACTTAATGAAAATATTATTAAATTTGATGTACATTAAATTTAAAAATATGTATATGATGTGAAAGTAACGGGAAAGAAGATTAAAAGACGCCTCCAGCGGCGCGGCGTTGCTGGTGGGCAGCGGGCTTCCATCTTGCTGCTGCTGACTCCATGGATGGCCAGCCATCCATGCTGCCGACGGAGTTGCTTCTGGTCACTGTCTAGAACGAATCCCAGTGCCACCAGAAATTTTCAAGATATGAATTTAAACAGGGTTACAGAGTTTTTCGTTTATTCTTGAACCATCTAGTGGACTTAAAAAAAGATTTACGCTTTAATTTAGTATGCCCATAACGCGTTCCGCCCCCGTCTAGCGAAATCTAATACTCCACCCATAAAGTATCTACTATATTCGAGTGTCACAAATTCTCCATAACTACCTACAGAATCCGGGGCCATAATAAAAGAGATATAATGCACTAGGTTGACCTTCTGTTCTCTTTCTGAACTATTATGTTATTACGTACAATTATTGCGGAAGTGGTATCGTGCTCGACGCCAATGGGACTATTAAATTATTATAGTGAGAGTTCTCGGTTCGATGATACAACAGACCATTTAAGAGAGTGATGAAAAGCAGTGCCTAAATTTTAAAAGAATAAATTGTGACATAACACAATTTAAACAAATAAAATTCATTAGCGCCCTCGGATTCGTAGCCAAGGATCGTAACCACCCAACCACCGAGACCTAACGTTACCTAAATTAGCCTAACCTTATCTGATCTAACCATTTTTTAATCAGTTTCTGTTTTGTCATTGTTCTGGTTTATCCGGTTACCTATATTCTCAATTTGAGTTATATCGTGAGGAAAAGTTGGGAGATTGCTGAAGGGAACGGGAAATGAAAGGAGAGGAAAATTCTACAATTCAGACTCGTTTTTAATTTACTTATTTATTTATTTCTAAGAAAAAAACAGCTTTTAATACAAATATATATATACAAAAGAAGTTTAACAAAGGGTAAGCCAATAAAGTTTCTTGTGCTAACAGTGGTTAAATAGTGACGTTTTATTTATAAAACTAACAAGATAAAGAAAAACACAAAATAAGACGGAAGGGGGGAGAGGAAGAGGAAAATAGGATCGGGATAGATGTTTTCGAAACATTTTATACTCGTTCATCAATTTGTGGTCGTACGTATTACTTCGGTTCGATATTTTGAAAGGGCATTGTGAAGAATGTCGATATTGTGAAATTGTGCGTTATATTTCGCACACATACAGGGAATTGGAGAACTTATCTTAAGATTAGTCCTACATGAAGGCAAATAAATAAAAAATCGGTTTGTCGGGTCTTGACGGTATGTGAATGTTTATAATTTACTAATTAATAGATTATTGAAATAACACGTCGCTTCAACTTATTACAACAATAAACGACAATTAAGTTTGAAGTTTTTTTTTTTAATTTTCAATTTAAACCCAAATTAAGAACCCGTTTTATATGTAATGAATAAACTGTATTACAATTACTTCAAAAGATTGGTATTCACTTTGTGCCGTCATTATTAATAAAATAATTAAAAATTATTTTGAATTCACCACTTTATTAATATACACATAAATACATGTTTCGAAAGCGATGATTTCTTCATCGGTAATATAAAATTACATTATTGTGTTCTATGTTTATCATTTGTCTATACTTGATATTATTTTTTTTTTAGTATTCTTTATATTCCTGATGAAGAAAGCATCGCTTCCGAAACATGTTGATGTGTTCATAATAATAAAGTGGTGAATACAAAGTAATATTTAATTAATTTACACTGTATTATATTTAAAATACGTTTTTATGTTCTTAGTGTACGTATGTCTTAGTTGAGTATATATGAAGAATGAGCTAATGATGAATGTAAGTAAGTCTAAAGTCATGGTGTTTGAAGGAGAGAGTACGAAAACAGTGTGCAATATAGTTGTGAATGATGAATACTCGGAGCAGGTCCATGAGTTTGTACATTTGGGAAGTATGTTTAAGAGAGATGGAAAGACTGATAGGGATATTGAAAGAAGGGGGAATGCAGGAAACTCCATTAACGGAGGACTAGACGCGATTGGCGCTAATAAAAAGTTGTCCAAAGAAGCGAAGTTAGCAGTCCATAATGGAGTGCTGATACCAATCCTGATGTACGGCAGTGAGGCAAGGAATTGGCAGAGGAAGGATGAAAATAGACCGAATGCTGTAGAAATGAGATCGCTGAGGCGAATGTGTGGTAAAACCATGTATGATCGTGTGAAAAAAAATTGAGATTTGGAAAGAATGATAGATTAAGAAAGGAACGCTTAGATGGTTTGGGTTTGAAGAGCGTATGAACAAAGAAAGGAGTGTAAGGAGAATATATAATGCAAATTTAAATGGAAGAAGAAGCCGGGGACGCTAGAGGAAGACATGGCACGATCAAGTGAATCATATACTTGAGTCGGACCATGTCAGAAGTCGGATAACAGAATGTATGAGAAGATATATGAATGTGAATGAAGCAAGTTGTATATGCCAAGATCGAGTTCTTTGGCGGTCCGTCCTCTCTGCCTACCCCTACAGCGAACGGCGTGACGGTTAGTGAGTTAGTTTCGGTTCAAAGAAGAACAAAAAAAGCCTACCCTAAAACGAGTCTTAAATATAAAACTTTACCGAAAAGAGATAGCGAAGAGGAAGAATGACAACTTACCTGGCTATTCAGACCTGGTCACCAAACACGACTAAAGTTGCTTGAAATGGCTTTTAGCCGTGTTTGGTGACCAGGTCTGAATAGCCAGGTATTTCCCCATCTTACTCCTCCGCTTCTCGTTCCCCTCCCCAATACCCTCAGCCTCGCAACATTTCCCAATTGGGGATGCCATAGTCTCACTGGCTCCAGAAGGTTGGGAGTAGTTGGGACTCTTGGGCGATATTAATACAAAAAAGAAAAGAAAAGACAAATGTAATGTTATTATTATTGTAATAAATCATCGTATCAAGTTGTTGTTTCCATTGGAAACTTCAAAGGATCTGATTGGAACACCGAGACCTCTCAACTGCACTTAAAACACCTCACCTTATTCTTATATTTTTCTTCAATTTAATAAAATGTAGTTTAATATTTTGTAAATGAAATCCTCAGCACGGGAAATCCCAGTGAGGTTATCATTATTTATTATTTGTTATTAAAAAGAAGATAATAAATCATTATTATTACTATTATTATTATTATGACACTAGTCTATAAACAATTCATCTCGATATATAAAAGCATTAAGAGCTAAAAACATATTTTCCTGAAATATTTAAATTAGCGCCATCTGTGAGCGCACATCGCGTTTCGTTTAACCTTAAACACAGGAACTTCATTGAGGCATGCCATCGCTATTGCACGTTGAATCCGACATTTTTTTTCCCTTAGGACCTCTCTAGGGAAGTCTTTGTCTATGTTTCGGTCTGATACGCTCATCTATCGGCTTAGCACTGAGCTTCAGAACTTGCAATGTTTCATCCCTTATAAGCTACCATCGATATAAAACTTACAAGATGATCTTGAGGACAAAGTAAATTAATAAACGCATTAAAAATTACTTTGTAATCACCACTTTATTAATACTCGTACATACGTATCAAGATGTTTCGAAAGCAAAGCTTTCGTCATCAGGAATATACAGAATACTAAAAGGTAATAATGTCAAGTGAAGACAAATGATAAACATAGAACACAATAATTTAAGAATAGACAAATAAGTAATTAGTCATTATAAAACAATGAACAATAAATTTATAATAGAAATTTAAAAAAAAAAAAAAAAGTGGAAGGCAGGAGAAGCAGAGAAAGGTCACCGATGCGTTGGAGCGACTAAATTTCACAGGTGTCTGAAACGTCAGCGTCCTTGTCTCTCCACGCAGCGCAGGAGTGGAGGATCCTTGTACACGAGGGAGATTGGAGTTGGGGGCACGATCCTCAGCAATGAGGAAGCGACTCAAGAAAAGGATAGGTACAAATTCAACAGAATTCATTAAAATGTGTGCTTCGGGAAAACCTGTGTTATGGTATCATCTCATCAGTAGATAGTTAATTTATAATTCCTTAATAGATTGGTATTCACTTTGTGGCGTCATTGATAATAATTTTTTTTTTAAAATATGCTTTGTATTCACCACTTTATTAATATACACAGTATCTACACGTTTCGAAAGCGATGCTTTCTTCATCAGGTATATATAGAATACTAAAAATAGTAATGTCAAGTATAGACAAATGATAAACATAGAACACAATAATGTAAGAATAGACAAATTGAAACATTGAATAACAAATTTATATTAGAAATTATTTTTATTATTAATAATAATATGAAAATAAATTAAAGAAATAACTATTGTTAATTTTTTTTTGATTATTAATTATATTTGATTGACTGTTATCACGTATTCTGATTTCTAAAATTTCAAATTTGTCTAATTGTAAACCGTACAATTTGTATGTAAAATTTTTAAACCTTTATTTATATCAAAATAATGATTGGTTTCCAAAATATGATCGGCAAATTCAGAATAATTAATATTACTTGTAGAAATTAAATTATTTAATTTATTTATACGTTATTTTATTTGTTTATACTAGCTCCAGTAGCGGAAACATGTTAAAATAAAAGTACTTACAGTCAGCTTTGGGATTGTGTATTATTTTGTCCCGTATGGACCGATCTTGTATAATTGCATCGTTGGCCTGTGATATTTGGCACAGTGTTACCATAGCACCGTTAATTTAGGTTTGCAACACAAACTAAAGTCACATCTCCGCAGGGTTAGGCGGTGAAAGATATATTGCGTCCACGTCCCCTGGAATTTGTAGATTAGGCATCATCATAAATCCAGAAATATAATGGCTTTAGCCGTATTTTGTGACCAGATTTGAACATGCATGTGCTTCACAACATTCGTCTTTCCTGTCTCCATCCCCAGAGGCGTGCATTCCATACAGGCACATAAGCACTGCCAACTCTACCTTACTCAAATAAAATTTTATATCTTATTATTATTACTGCAAGAAATAATTTATTTTATTTGTATTTATTTACCAGCTCAAGTATCTGGCCTTATTCAGGTTTTTATTTCTTGGAATAAAGTTGTCAAGTTGTGAATTCTTGCTTATCGTTTGGATGCCATGCTTGATTTGACAGCGAAAGTAATGCCTTGTGATGACTATTACTATCTCTAAACAAAGAAACATTAATTTGAAAATTTGATATCATTCCAAATTTATTTTTTCAAAATATATTCAAAAAGTTCTTAAATAGGTACCAACTTGTGTTGAAAATATTCTACCTAAACAAATCTTCTACTTTTGAATATGTAATCTGTGGCGAACCAGAGTGGTATATCTATGGGCTAACGTAAATAAAACATGACGGTTCAATGTTTTTCATACTAATTTTAAAATGTTATAGCAACAGTTTTACATATTGGATTTCATACAAACTACTTTATAAACCTTCCCGGCACTAATAAAAACAAACTGTGCTGTTTTCAGCGAAACCGTTCTAGTAATTTTTTGAGAAAATCGAGGACAAACAAACAAACTTATATTGACAAAAACGTGACTAACCTTTCCAGTTGTCAAAAACAAACCACTAATCCAAAATGGCTGATAATGCTAACATATGATAAACATATGTGTACCAACATAACAAAAAAAATCGATAATCGAATGTACACAGCCCGCGAAAATTCAAAATTCACCTTTGCTTTTGAACAGACCTCGTATGTAGATTTAAGTCCAGAGATGATATTTTTACAGTTGCTATTTTATCCTCCTTTTCTATTGATGTTACATTTATTAGAAGATTGGTGGCACAAGAAGAGTTGGTATTTATGTTAAATACTTAAATAATTTTTATGACTGGAAAATATTTATAAAATGACCTTAAAAAGCGTAAGAAGTTTTTAATGGATAATAAAAAAAATTATTTATTTTTTACACTTTTGGTTATTTACAGTGTTGCGGGCTGCGGACGCATTAAAACAGGACTTTGGCAAAAAAATCACGAAGCTCTATTTTTATCTTGCAATCCCATTTCCATCATTAGCCATTATAATGTAATTAAATTTCCAAGGTGTTAAAATACATTACACGACATTATATTGTTACAAACATATCGTAATAATAATTTCAAGTCAACTGTATTAGAATGCTCTACACTTCATTAGTTAGGAGTCAAGTGGAGTGTAATTCACCTATTTCGTCCCTTTGCATAAAGTAGACTCTAACAATATAGAGCGGGTTCTCAATTCCAATTGAAAACATTAAATATGTAAGTTTGATGAATCGATTGCGCTGTCTGACAGGAGAATTATTTCATACCTAGTTGTATTATATAAAGTCATTAACCACATAATTGAAACACCTGCCATCGTCGCCACTATTAAATTACATGTACCGACGAGGAACACGAGATGAAATGTAAGCTTTTTCTGCAACACGTACACAACCAACTATCAGTCTCATTCACTAACCAATAGGATGCATGATCCGGGCAATAAGTTTGGAGGTATTGTTGATATATTTGCTGACTCCATTTATACAATAAAGCGTCATCTATACCAGCACTCAGATGAATCCCACAATTAATTATTGTAGATTGGATAATGCAGCGTTAATAATTTGTGTTATAATATTGTTTTAGTTTTTATGTTTTATGTTACTGTTAACGTTTTATGTTACTGTTAACGTTTTATGTTACTGTTAACGTTTTATGTTACTGTTAACGTTTTATGTTACTGTTAACGTTTTATGTTACTGTTAACGTTTTAAAAATATTGTTTAACTTTACTTTATGGTGATTCATAGAACTGGCAGATGAAGGATGAAAGTTAATTGAATGCTGTAGAAATGAGATCCCTGAGACGTATGTGTGGTAAAACCGTGTATGATCGTGTGAAAATTATTGAGATTCGTAAAGAATGCAAGATTGATGTAAGCGTAAGATTAAGAGAGAAACGCTTAGATGGTTTGGGCATGTAGAGCGAATGAACGAAGAAGGAAGTGTAGGGAGAATATATGACGGGAATGTGAATGGAAGAAGCCGGGGACGCCCGAGGAAGATATGGCACGATCAAGTGAACCAAATACTCGAATCAGGCCATGTCAGAGTCAGAATAACCGGAGAGCATGCATGAGACGATGTGTGATTGTGAATGAAGCAAAGGGTGTGTGCCAAGACCCCTGCGCGGAAACGTCTCGATGGTTAGTAAGTTACTTTACGGTTTTAAAACTCCATGTACTTATAATTTTCGATAGCTTATTATACCCCCAGATCATTTCTTTATTCACTTTCAATGGCTAAATCTGTTAATCCATCCGCGCTACGCATCGCATTCTGGAATGCAAGAGGTCTTTCACAAAATATTCACAAACTCAGAATTTTCGCTAATACGAATACACTAGACATCATTCTTGTAAATGAAACTCATCTAAATGCATCATCTCCTCACAATATCTCTAATTACACCCTTTACAGAAATGACTGTTTAAAGTGACGCGGAGGTGGCACCGCAATTTACATTAAAAGGAAAATCACACACATACACAATAATATAATATATTTAACCAAAACATTTTACTCCAAATTAGAATCGAACTAGAATCCCTCTCCGTCCAAATTCTATCTTATTCCCTCCATTACCTTAGTGAGCGGGCTTCAATATAAGGTTGCAATCAGCAAGTGACGCTAGCATATAAAATACAGTTTACAATTCTTTGAAATAAAAATATATAAAAGCCCTACAGTAGCAATATGCTGCCCGCTCACTGGGTAGAGAAGATTATCTCCACATTTATGCACCTCTAACCACAGTTGACACAGGAAGAGGGAGAAATGTTCCCTGTCACTGTATAAAAAAAAATTACATTACGATATAGCTCATTCTATTCTGTTATGAAAATTCATAGAAAATTCCGGATAGGTGAACAATCAAATGAATTAATTTTCATCCACTGCTAATATTAAAGCCTCTCCAAATATTTCCAATACTTCCATTCTTTAAAACTGTTTTCCCTCAATTCGGTACGGATCGCATTTCTGGCGGTTTTCTGTTCAATGAGCCAGACCGAAATTAAATATATTCCTCCACCCCGATCCTACAAACCTATTTATTCTGATCGTGATAATCTACGAGCATAGTAAGCAATGAAAAAGATAACATCGTGCGGTAATTAGTTAAAATAATGTCCGCATTTGTAGCGTTGCCCGCAACACGGCGCGGAACAAAGAGGCCCTTTGTGAGAGGGGGCCGCGCGAAAGCAAAGGTTAATGTCGTAAGCGAGTCATTTGATAAAATTACCGGACATTAGCGTCGACAATGGTCGCGAACGCTTTGCT
>JAHDVE020008619.1:0-18700 GCA_022606495.2 Halesus radiatus | reverse complement strand
ATTTTCATAGTCCTCCTCACTGGGAGATCCTGCGCCGAGGTGAACTAGGTTTTGAATAAGGGGGTTTCAGCGACTTCTATATTACAACTTGTAGGTTTGCGCAGGGTATTTTCATAGTCCTCCTCACTGGGAGATCCTGCGCCGAGGTGAACTAGGTTTTGAATAAGGGGGTTTCAGCGACTTCTATATTACAACTTGTAGGTTTGCGCAGGGTATTTTCAATAACTTCTATGATGTTGTTTTAAGAATACTAGTCAGTTATTCTTCTGTTATTTCCTTAAGCCAAGTTTCACTAGACTTAATGCAATTATTGATTGAGTTACTTCGTTTAAGTGGGAGTTTGTTGTATAATTTTAGTGCTAAAAATTCAGAGCTTCTTTATCCAAAAGTAGTATTATACTTAGGTACATTTAGTTTGTCTAGTTGCTTTGCTCTGGTATTATGATTATGAGGAGTGATAGAGGTTTTGTCCTTTTGGGGACGATGAACCGGAATATTTAGACTTAGAACATCGAAATGTT
Organism: Halesus radiatus; assembly: GCA_022606495.2. Classification (NCBI taxonomy): domain Eukaryota; kingdom Metazoa; phylum Arthropoda; class Insecta; order Trichoptera; family Limnephilidae; genus Halesus; species Halesus radiatus. The sequence goes on along the minus strand of JAHDVE020008619.1, from coordinate 18,179 downwards.
AAAATATTTCCGTTGTGGGCGTCCTTATGGATACCTTTAATTTCTGAGTTGTATTTAGTTGTTTAATGTAATTTGATGCAGCTGAGCTCCATCCCAAATAATTTGAAAAAACTGTTTGAAAGTGTTTGAAAAAAGCCTTGAATGCCGAAACAGCTGTCACAATAATAATAAAAAATAAAATAAACTGCAATACTTGCAGAATTTGATTTGCATTAAACACGAAATTAAAAATAAATTAATAAAACATTTTTGTTTTTAAAAGATTACTACATATTTTTAAAATGTGTATGAATTATCTACTATTAGAGAGATAGCTCCTTTACTAACGTTTTTAATGTGTAGGTGACTAAAATTTATATTCCCGTGACTTACGGCGGAGACGAACAACATCAGCAACATGACCTGGCCTTGCTGCAGCTGGAGACCCCCTTCAAGCTGGCCCTGTCTGTAAGGGCCGTCTGCTACGACATTCTCGATGAGAGGTTCGACACCTTCCAAACGGTACCTGGAAAGTTCGGCAAGGTAACGACAGGTTTTCTAATCAATATTTGCCTGGTGAGCATACTGAGAAAATTACTCCAAAGCACTCGAAACTTTTCCAATTCAACCTGTTGTCATGACATCATTTAAATACAAGACACCTCACATTCATACTAATGTTGCACGCTCTTGCTTTACTGTGTTGCCTTAATGTATGAACTGGCAGAGGAAGGATGAAAGTATAATGAATGCTTTAGAAATGCGATCGCTGTTAAGAAAAATGATTGCTAACCTTCTTTATTTAATTTTGTCATCTCTTTTATAATAATGTATTGGAAATTCCCTTTCAATTATTGTTTGAATATTCTAGCATTACGTTTTAATATGTTACTTTGTAAATATTTTAATTTAACAATTCTCAATCTGTCATAATATCACACTTGAATCTTTTTCTTGTACATCCATTCAACTTCTTCAGAACAGGTTTCACCTAGTGAGGTAGGTAATGTCACCCTTACAGTAATATAATCATGTAACATATGTTATACTTATATTTGAACATGCCATAGTATTTGAAACTGTGCAATGTTCTTTCAATAAAAGTTCATTTATTGATACTTAAACTGGAAATTGCGGATTCAAATCACTCATCAAAATTCTAATATTGAGCGAACAAATGTGACATGTATAGTATTTTAATTAGTTTTCAATGTTACAGTTTAATATAAATTCATTGTCTTCAATAACGTTTATGCCATTATAAAACAATTTATAAAAACCTGTCATCCTTTAAAGAGAAGAAACAGATTTCAACTCTGAAGTACCTGGCATAATAAAGAATATTATTGATCACAAAAAAATGGTTTTTATCTAAAATATTAATAAACAATTTCAATCACCATAAAACAAATTGGGTAGGTGTAAATAATATTGTATAAATAATTCGTCTCAATGTAACAATAATAAAATTTTAAAAAAAAGCTAAAATGATTGGAGAACTTAATAACAACATTTGATTTACTTTGAAATTAAATTTTTAAAAGGCGTTTTGTATGACAAAAATTATATTCCCGGCAGGTAGCTGGCTGGGGGAGGACGGAGACTGGGGAGCCATCAGAGGAACTGAAGACCCTGGATCTGCCAGTCATTGGCTATGGGGAGTGCCGTATAGAGTTGTCCAAGTACAAGTTCAGCAGGTATCTCACCACGGATAAGATATGCGCAGGAACTCTCGATGGTAAATAAATAATATAATAAATAAATTTTAATCATTGAAGAAGATAATATTAACACATCCCAAATGAACCACAAAACCGAAAAAACAACATGATATCGGTGTAAATGGCGTAAATTGAACTGGTCCCATTTGCTAAGTTGGTTAAGCGGTTACCTCGGATAGGTAGAGGTCCTGGGTTCGAGTCCCAGATGCGACTGAAATCTTTTTATTTTCTGTTTTTTTTTCGTTTTCGTCGTTCATTTGGGATGTGTTAATATTACCTTCTTCAATGATTAAAATATTACAATGAGGTTTACAAACTTCAATAAGTTATGAAAAAATAAATTGAATAAATTAATTGTTTAATTTTTCTTTAGCGCCGTTTAGTGATCAAAATCATCCGGTGCGCTTTACATTTGGTTAAATTTTGTAGCCCCTTTTTAAATAAATCTGTTTTTAGATTTTTCAAGAATATGGACCCAGAACATTAAAAGCTCTATTCCTAAATTTCGCAGCATTCGTACGAGGGGTTCAACCGGTCTGTTCGACGTATCAGACTTGGCCGACCTGAGCGTGAGTTGCCTATGAGTAAGATTGTCCTCAGGCAGAGATCAGTCAAGTATGATGGTGCCAGCCCGTTCAGTTCCTTATATACCATAAGACAAATTTTAAAACAAAACTATTTCTGTGACTCGAAGCCATTGAAAGCAATTGTATAGAAGAAGAGTTGCATGGAAGTATTTGGTGGCACCGCGTACTAGAGGAGCTGCTATGTTGAATACTCCTTGCAGTCTGTTCAAACGTCCGTTAGGCAGACAAGCATACACACTATTGCAGTAGTCCAATCTGGAGACTTCAAGATCAATTACCGAATTATTAGCAGAATTTGTTGGGAAACATCTTTTGGATTATAATTGTCTTATAAAAAATACACTAGATTTTACCATATTGCCAAGTTAAGTATTCATTGAAACAATATTTTGTTCCAAGTAAAAGCCAGGAAAACGAACTGTTTCAAAGAAATAATATCCACTCCAGGGAGTGTTGTTAGACTATTGTCAATTAAGCGCTGTCTTCTGGGTGATGCAATCCATGTATGTTTAGTTTTGCTTGCATTCAGCTTAAACTTTGTTGTAAATTCTATGCAATAGAAAAACGCATTTTTTACAGTAACTCCTAAGGAAACCGTGAGGGAAATAATTTCCCTCACGGCCTCTTTCATCTTTGGGGATGATGTGTGGAGGGTCTTTTAGAGAATAGGAAGGAGTGAACCTGGATCTTGAAGGGACCCATGTTGTAGGAGAGAGGAAACACAAAGGCCGGCAGATCATTCCACAGCCGAGCTGTTGAACACAAGAATGAGTCGTAGAAGCGACTCGTTCTCATGTGACTAATTTCAAATGTTGAGTGGGCGTTTGGCGTGTTTTCCGACAGTCCACCACGATTTTCTAAGAGCATCTTCCATTGAAATACCGGTGGTACAAAAACACCATTCCCATCTGATGCCTGTGCTTCAAAGATTGGAATCCGTTTGTTAAGATAGGCGAAACTATCAAACAGACCGCCCGTTTCTGCACAGAGTCAAGGGTTTTTCTCAGATATTTTGGGGCTCCCAATCAGAGGTGGCTGCCAAATTCTACAGTGGGGCGCACTTGCAATTTGTACAGAGTCAGCAGTTGTGCACTATCTGCAGAATCTGCGGGCTCTGTACAGTACCCCCAGCTTTTGAAAGTTTAACTTCTGGCTTCGATGGAGCTCTCCTTACACTGAGGGTTATACCAAGCGTATCAATGGAGGGCTTGTTGGGAAGATTGCTTCCATTAAAGGAGACTACATTATCATTTTGACCCCTTTTTGACGTAATCAGACATGATTGGGTCTTTGAAACGTTAAATTCGATGAGGTTATTCTAACCCCAAGTGGAAACCCTTCTCGTTGATCACACGCTCCATCATCTTGGACAGAACTGATGTGATCGCTATAGGGCGGTTTAGGTATTTCTGCAGCCCACCTCTGAAATACCAGGGCAGGTATTCCGTCAGGCCCATTAGTTTTATTAACATCGAGCCCCCGTAAGACGTGGAGTACGTACTGATGCCGGATCCTCACCTTTTATATAGAAACCGCAGAAAGGAATCGACCGCGGGATGGCACCTTGATCATCGAGGGCCGAGTTTTCCGTGAACATATAATGGATAACAGAAGCTATATAAATAAGTTAAAAGGCAACATACTCGTACGAGTATATGGCGTTCCTGAAGCTGGTCTAATATTTTTTCATAAAATTTTAGTCATTGGTTTGGAAGGTTGCTAAGAGAAAGTGGAGGCGTTTCAACGGAGCTGTTAATGATTTGCCTATGGGTTGTAATTATTTACACTTTTATTAAATCATGTTTTCCTAGAAATCAATTACATGCTTTGCTGTTTGAGGTATTTATTAAATAAAATCAACACTTTGTTTTCAACCACCAATTTATTTAAATTCATCACCAACCGCTTTCACTTATTTCAAGCTTCGTCAGAGTAAAATTTCCGAGTAGCTTACTTGGCTTTGGAATTAATTATAAATTTACCTACATATATTGTTATCTGTACAAATCGGTCTCATTTCGGGTGGAAGGTTTTTTACGCCCCAAAAGTAAAATACAAAATATATCAACTTTTCAAATCATCAGACGGACTAGTTCGAAGCCGAATTTATTTAGCACATTACCAGGGGAAATTTAAATTGAAGAAAAGAATTATTAAATACAATTAAAGTTACGAAAAAATGTTATTATTTTGTTATTATATAATAAAATATACGTGTATCTAAAGATTGTATCGAACATAGGTATCATTTTCTATTTTAAAACAATAAATAATGCACTTTCCAAAGTGATATTTCAAATTCCAAGACAGCTTCACTCAGCGGAGACCCAGGAGTATTTCCAGTATTGCCAAGTCACAAACTAAAAACTCTGCTGGCCCGTCCGTTCTCCTTTCCAATGGCCACGCCTCTTCTAGGCCAGGAATTTGCTTCCATTTTATTACATGTAAGCATATCTCTTTCTCACTGTTCCAATTTTTCGTTTTATATTTTGTCTCCCTCTTATTATATCTTGTATATATCACTTATATGCTAAATTTTGTTTGGTTTTAAATTTGACACTGACAAAGCTCGGGATATGCGAAAACAAAGTGTTTCTTTTATTTGATAATATTTATTAAATCATTTCTTAAAATGGGCCCTTGTTATTCCTCAGGTAGGGCCATGTGTCAGGGCGACAGCGGTGGAGGTCTGGTCTTCCCTTCCTTGGACAGGGAGGGCTCCACCCGCTGGTATCTGCGCGGGGTGGTGAGCAACGGTCCCCTCAACGATGCCGGAACTACCTGCCGACCCAACACCTACACGGCTTTCACCAACATCTTCAAGATGAAGGACTGGTTAAAGCAGACCATTAGAAGTGTGACGCGACCCATCATTACTAACGATGTAAACAAATAAAAATGGATGTCATAACTAAAAAGCGATTTTAGACATTTTAAATGGATTTGCTTTATTAATCTTAGTGGATCAAGTAATTCAATTAAACCTTCTTTTTAACGAAACACGATTTTTTTATTTAATGACAATACTCACAGCTCCTGACATTTGGTGGCAACATGCCACACTGGCGCCATCTAGCGACGCGCGTTAACGAAACTATTTTTTCAAATATTTTACTAGATTTTCCGTGATATATATTCTTAATTAATTATAAAAATCTAAAATTCATAAAATAAATATTCGGTTACCTACATATGACTTTACTGCTTTTTTGCTCATATATGAATACAGTTAAAGCGGCTATTAAGTTTGTACTAACAGTTATAAGCCTCGCCGCTCAATGCTCGCGCTCGGTCTGGTGGTTTAGAAAGGGAGTAAAATATCTATTCAATAAATTGTGGGAAATTTTCTATAGTTTTCCTATTTTTAAACTTGTGATTCAGTTAAAGCAAATCACTTGTGAACAAGCCATAAACCATCGTTTATAAAGTATCTTGGCTCGTTTCTGCTAAACTAGCATATATCCACCCAAATTCAATTTACCTACAAATGTTTCATCATTATTATTATTTCATTCATGATGTAATATTCCACCTTTTGTTTTTTTATATCCATTACTCCTGCATATCCTTTGGTGGATCTTAATTGGGTCTATGTTCGTACTTTTATGTAATTTGGGAGCATAACAAATGCATTCATTTGTAAGCTGATTCCTCAAGGATGCATTTACGGATCACCTTTAAATTTTCATAATGAATAAAAACCACTTAAAAATCCTTCAATTGTTTTATTTCAATTAACTATATATGTGATGTACTCCCAGTATGTGGAAGTGAGACATGGATCTCACAGATGGAGGATGAAAGTAGACTGAATGCTATAGAAATGGATGGCGAATATGTGGTAAAACTATGATGTATGGTCGTATGAAAAATGTTGAGATTCGAAAAGAATGCAAGACTGATGAGTAAGATTAAGAAAGGGACACTTAGATGGTTTCGGCATGTAGAGCGAATGAATGAAGAAAATAGTGTAAGCAGAATATATGACGCAAATGTGAATGAAAGACTACATGGCATAATCAAATGAATTAAATACTTGAGTCGGGCTATATCAGAAGTCAGAATAATAGAAGAGAATGTATGATACGATGTATGCATGTGAATGAAGCAAGAGTTGTTTAGCGGTCTGTCCTCTCTGTCTACCCCTGCGGAGAAACGGCGTGATGGTTAGTTAGTTACTAAACTATTTAGGTAATACCCCACGTGTCTGACGGCCTCTATGGTCGAGGAGTAAGGCTCTCGACTACGAATCCGAAGGTCGCGGGTTCAAATCCCGGCAAATTTTATTTAATTAATTTGTACCGTTTCACAATTAATTAACAATATATATAGTAAAAATAATATATAGTATATTTGCGCACGTTCCAGAGTGGAAGATACTCTCAGTATCGCCCTGGTGAAAGACCAAAATTCAGAATTGAAACATTGTATGTTTATTGAAATAAATTATCTGAAATTTTTTTTTCTTGATGCTTTTGCGACAGACCCTGTATAGGTAAAGGTAAAATCAACATAAAAATAGTACTTACATTGTTACAGGTATCACATAATACTATTTAATTACGTAGATAAATATTTATTTTATGGAAGAAAGTAATCACTGTGTGGCTTGACATTATAATTTAAATGAAAGATTTTTTTTCGTTTTAAGCCATGTTTTTCCTAAATAAACTGATTTAAATTTTTTTTTGGGGGGGGGGCGGTAGAGGTATAGGTAGAGGGGTATGGAAAAGAGGGGAAGAAAGTGAACGTCCTTAAAATTGGACTTTGGGTTAAATCTAATTATTTATTTGAAATAAGGCAATTATTATTTTTATTTGATTTGTTTCTCTAAATGCTTCTAAGTCCCATATGATGCTCTGTCCTGTTCTACTATGATATTCTGTCTCTTTCCCCCCCTTTCACTGTCTTCATTATGACATATCTATGTATGTTAATTTATTTTATATTTGTACGTTCCTGATGAAGGCTAAGTTCAACTGAAACCGGTCGACAAAGCATTAATATAAATAAAATAAAGTGGTTTAGAACAAAATATTTCTATCATTCTAAATAAATATTTAAGTTGGTATAATTAAATATCCAAATATACATGAATTATTCATTTATTATCCGTAACTTTATCATTTTGACACAAGGCCTGGTACAATTAAATATCCAAATATACATGGATTCTTCATTTATTATCCGTAACTTTATCATTTTGACACAAGGCCTGGTACAATTAAATATCCAAATATACATGGATTGTTCATTTATTATCCGTAACTTTATCATTTTGACACAAGGCCTGGTATAATTAAATATCCAAATATACATGGAGTGTTCATTTATTATCCGTAACTTTATCGTTTTGACACAAGGCCTGGTACAATTAAATATCCAAATATACATGGATTGTTCATTTATTATCCGTAACTTTATCGTTTTGACACAAGGCCTGGTACAATTAAATATCCAAATATACATGGATTGTTCATTTATTATCCGTAACTTTATCATTTTGACACAAGGCCTGGTACAATTAAATATCCAAATATACATGGATTGTTCATTTATTATCCGTAACTTTATCATTTTGACACAAGGCCTCTTATTTAAGAGCAATTTAATTATTTCATTAATCTGATTAAAGATCACTGGTACCATAAATTAAAGCATATAAGGAATCCGACCTCCGTACTCATTTGAATTTCTTGGAAATTTTAGATCTTTTCTTTCGAGGAATCTTGTGCTGTCTTTGTGCACCGGTGGCCTTTTGTATTGGTTTTCTCCCGAGTTATCCATAATAGTAATGTACCTTAGGAGACCTTTTATTGGAAGATTTGAAGTAGGACATCAGCACCGTAAAATAGTTTTTAAAAAATCTTTGTATATCTTCGGTTTGACAATTTTTTAAATTATTGCAGTTTGTAAATTTTTGTACATATTTAATATACGTGATAGTACTGTGCCAAATTATAGTTAGCCGTTAGAAATAACAGCTAAATAACGCCAACGTCCAATGCTATTGAAAACGTTAGCAGTTAATCTATTGAATATAATATGGATTTGCGAGTATTTCTCAACGGAGTCAACGAGTCAACTGGCCAAATACATATTGTTTATAGTATAATAAATAAAGAAAGGATTAACAGATTACACCGGGAAAATAATTATTATTCCTACTAGATGTTTATTTTGGATTTCGGTATTCTAAACAGCCGATACGTAGCGCCAAGCGTCAAGCAAATCTATCGTTGGCAAGCAAAAATTCAACTGGTATTATTAATGTACCAATACTAATATTTTTCAGCGCCCGCTGGATTTTTCAACAGAGTCAACCAGCTATATGGTACACTTGTTTTATCAGTGTTAGCGCCAAAAGGGGAATAATAGTTTACGCTCCGTAAACGATATTACGCGATATTCGGAAAGGTCTTTTGGTATACCTTCTTACTACACGTTTGTTTTGGTTTTCGGTGTTCCATACGGCTGATGCGTAGTGCCAAGTGTCAAGCAAATCTATCGTTGGCAAGCAAAAATTCAACTCACATTATTAATAATGAGCGTAATTATTAATCAATACTAATAATAATAATAACTAACACCTGCCAACGTCATCGAACAGTTTCAACTTTCAACGTGATTATAGGATCATTATTAGGTGTCAGGATATCTTCCATTAGAGTGGATTCCCTAAAACGATTTTGATCTCTATTTATTATTTTTTATAAGTGTCACCATTTTCGACTGCTGCGTCAATCTCCTATACGTTTAGTTTGATTTATACGCGTATTCGATCCGTTTTTGTGAGTTTTATTGTTTTACTTCCGAAGTGCAAATACTTATTACGCAAATAATTGATATTGGGTCGGCATTTATTAACAATATATAGTATCTTATACGTTTTAATGGTTAGTTTTAGTAGAACGAAGTACCTATTTATGTTTTTGTAATTTAGATTAGTGAGGAAAAAATAAAATAGAGAAATTAGATGTAATTCACGTAAATATATATTAAGCTAGGTATGTGAACAAAATAATTACTTGCGTACTGTAAAATAATAAATGTTTAGTGTTTTTGAACCGAGAATAGTTATGTGAAGTGCGTTAGTAAGTGCATAAACAAAATGGCGAACAATAATCGAATTGAATTTATGGAATTATTTCCACTCTTCATAATAATAAGAATATTTACAGATATTAGTTACCATATACTCGTATATGTATTTTTTGTAATCATTGTCGTCGCGTTAACGGCGTGTCGCTGGCGTTATTTTCAACGGTTATTCTCAACAGTTGAAAACTGTCAACGATACCGACTTTGGCGTTGGATGGAATTTTCGTCAACGCCCAGTTCTAATACGTAATGCTTGTGTACCCCCAAGCTCGTATTCCATGTCTCAGGGTGGATTTTACCATATATAAGTTTAATAGTGCCATGGGGCAAGACAAATTTTAATTTATAGAATATAGATGACTCAGTTCTGAAATTATTGTTACAATTAAATAAAATTTTGGGTCGAGTAGTTCTAGTTGAAATATAAAATTTAATTAAGCTGACAATATAAGTCCCGTCTATAAACCATTACCAATTTTGAAAAGAAAAGTTAGGTCAGAAACAAGTCTTCTATCTGAAAGTTTTAATAATTTTAGTTCTTTCATTAAGTTATTGTAATTTATAGTTTTAATAGGTAATCCGAGTTTATAGTAAACATATCTTAGAAATTTATGTTGAGCTTTTTCAATGGAATCGGAGTGAATTTTACAGTGAGGGGACCATATATAAGAAGTATACTCGACTTGATTACGAACTAAGGAAGAGTATAATAATTTTAGTGTTGAAATATTCCTGAAGTCTCTGGTATTCCGAATTCTTTTGGCTGTGATCAATTTTGCCATCTTCCTTAACAGTTAATTCTGATTACACTCTGATTGAAATGTACATGATTAAAATTCTTATAATTTGTAGTAATTTAAAAAGATATATTTTATTTTAAAAAAAAACATTTAGTTACTAATGGAAAACGTAAGTAAGAAACTAAGTAATAGTGCACTAAGTAAGAGAATCCCACCGGAATACCAGACACCAGGATTCAGGAGGCACTGATTTAGTTACTTATGGAAAATGTAAGTAAGAGACTAAGTAATAGTGTACTAAGTAAGAGAGTCCCACCGGGATAACAGACACCAAGGTCCAGGGGGCACTAATTTGGTTAGTACTTGGAGCACGTTAGATGGGAAGGAAGATAGAATTTAACCAGGCGGTAAATACGACAACATGGAGCCAATATGGGAATATATATTTTAGTTTCTAACTTCCTGATTCTTTTTGCTTCCCGCTTCTTTATGTTTCAACTTCTCGCTTCGGAAGCCGGCTGCTTTGGTTTTTGTTTGGATTTTTTCTTATTCCCGCTTCTCGCTTTTTTATCTTGCTTCTCGTTTCCAGCTAACCGACGTTTTATGCTTTCCGGCTCACGTTTCCGTTTTCCCGCTTGCAACTCAAAAAAAAATCCCGAACAAAATTATTAAAAAACGAATTTTGTCGTTTTTCTTCTGAACGTTGTTTGTTGTTTCCGATAAACTGTCAAATTCAAACTTCAGCCTTAACCTCAAATCTGAAGTTACTTGACTAAAACTGTTTAAAAATCTACATAAATCTATGATTATTTCGTTAAATAAGTACGAAATTGGTTAAATTTGTCAACGGACCATAATAACTTACCAATCATTTCATTTTTAAACGTCTTCACATCGAGATAAAACATCCAACTTTTATTGTTTTAAAAATTTTAAATAAATTGAAACTATATGTTCCGTATCCAAAAGCAGATTGTTGACCAACAACAAATATCAAAGACCTTAGTGTTGCTATTGTAAAGAAAGTTTCAACATCCACATTTTAATGCCAAGCTGTACCCGAGAACACCTTGGAGGGTTATTGGCACTGAAAAGGTTAACTGGTGAAGTGTGTTTTGAATGCTTGTGCCTGAAGTATGGTCAATTTTACCGTACTTCTAGATTGACAACACTTTTCAAATCAATTTCACTGCCTTATCTGGTGCCTCGGGGTCGGAAAGTCGACCCCACGACTTCACATTGGGTTATCGATGAATGTGTCGGCACGTAAAAATAATTATTTTCATAATGTTTGCATTTACCAGAAAACTGAAGAACGATACAATCATCCGTAAGTTTCTACATGAAAAACGTCGACGCCCTTCAATTTTTTTTTTGTGCTGTGTCAAAATGTCGTTCCCGCCCTCTGTAATCAAGATTTTACTGTACTTGGGTAAGTTGATTGTGTTACCTATATTATTTATTTATTTAAAGTAATTTTCACATTTTTGAGCGGTCGGTGACTGAGTTGGCAACGCGTCAGGAACCCAGACGTGATGAGTTCTGTTCCTCGGCTGGCTAAGTCCTCACGACGCAAACAGCATTCTCTGCTTACTGTGATGGTAGATGTTTTTCTTTTATTAAGAACAATATCTTTATTTTTCATAAACATTATTTGATGATTTGGGCCTCACTGGACGCTTTAACCATACTGAGGCCCCATTTTAAAGTTTTATATGTACATTATTTTTAGTTCCCCATATAAGTTAAAAGATGACTAATTCTGTCATTTCAGAATAATTTCTCGGATACGCATTTATTATTTAATTTATTTATTTACTCATAAATTTAAAAACAAAAACAAAGTATTAACTTGGATAGTCCAGTGTTGAGATGAGCGACTTTCCAATTTTAGTGAAACAATATATAAAAACTATAAAACTTAAACAGTAAATCTTTAAGTTGGGCCGTACAATTATAGATTACAACAATAATAATTTCATTGTAACCCAAATAACTATCATAAAGTGTCTGTGTTCCAATTAGCCACAATCATAGGGTGGCCATATTTTTGTTAATATGAAGTAGTGAGTAGATCATAACAGGTAAATAATAGTTAGTAAATATTAATACGTAAATAGTAATAAATAAATAAAAATAAGTAAATATTAATACGTAAATAGTAATAAGTACATAATAATAATAAAAACAGGTAAATAATAATAAGTAAATAAAATTACGAAAACAGTATTAAGTAAATAATAACAGGTAGGTAAAAAAATAAAATAATAACTAAAAAGTAATAAATAAGTAGTAATAAGTATGTAATAATAAGTAATGAAAATAAAACAATGACTTTGTTTATAACCACGAGAATTTTATTTAATTTTATTACGACCGACCGGTTTCGCTTAACATAAGCATCTTCAGGGTACAAAAATTAAAAAATTAAAAGGGTACAAAAATTAAATTAAGTTTAGTACAAAAATTAAATTAAGTTTAGTACAAAAATTAAATTAAGTTTAGTACAAAAATTAAATTAAGTTTAGTACAAAAATTAAATTAAGTTTAATTTTTGTACCCTGAAGATGCTTATGTTAAGCGAAACCGGTCGGTCGTAATAAAATTCTCTTGGTTATAAACAAAGTTATTGTTTTATTTTCATTAAATATGTCTATCCACAAAGTGACTGCTTTCTATCAAAAAAAATAATAATAAGTAAATAATAATGATAACATCGAGCATACATAAAGTTTCAACATTGATCACAACATAAGGGATAACATGGATAAAGCGAAATCACCATTCTCAGCTAACATAGACTTTTGACCATTTTTAAAAATAAATTTAGCGTATCTATAGTTTTAATATTGTCACTAAGCCTATATATAACAAATATTATACATATTCATTATACATATTCAATATACATAATCATTAAATATATAAGAGGTACAAGGAGGTATTGCGGGGGTTTTGTAAATATCAAACTGCTGATTGCTAAATGATACCAAAATTATAATAGGATGTATTTAAATGAACAGTTTTTTTATTCAAACAGATTTACTTTATGTATTCGTAAAAAGCATTTGCTTCGTGGCTAGCAATAAATATAATATTAAAGTATAAATTTGTTATGAACCACTTCAATTTGATGTAATAATCTCGACCTGTTTCGGAAGTATCCTTCCCTCGTCAGGAATATATTAAAACTAAACTACGATATAAAATAATGATATATACGAGGTTTGTTAAAAAGAAAAGGTGAATTTCGAATTTTTTCAAAAAGTATTCATTTATTCATCAATATCCATTTTCTCCCCTTCAAAGTAAGCCCCCTCAGATTTAATGCACTTCCAGCACTTCTTCCAATCCTCGAAGCACTTCTGGAATGCGCTTTTCGGTATGGCCATCAGCTCGTTCTTCGATTCTCACTTTATCTCACCAATTGTGGCAAAACGCTTTCCTTTCATTGGTCTCTTCACTTTCGGGAATAGGAAAAAGTCGCAGGGAGCCAAATCTGGTGAATACGGTGGTTGAGGCATGATTACGGTGTTGTTTTTGGCCAAATAATCACGAACAAGCATTGTCGTGATGCAAAATCCATGATTTGTTTTTCCACAATTCCGATCGTTTGAGCCGTATTGCTTCACGCAAACGTTGCATAGCTTCCTTGTAGTATTCTTTATTAACCGTACAACCTGTTGGCAAGAACTCATGATGGACCACGCCATTGTAATCGAAGAAAACAGTGAGCAAAACCTTCACATTTGATCGAATTTGGCGTGCTTTTTTCGGTCTTGGCTCTTCTGACCGCTTCCATTGGGATGATTGGGCCTTGGTTTCGACGTCATAACCATATACTTACGTTTCATCACCAGTTACGACCCTTTTGAGCAAATATGGATCGTCGTTGACATCATTCAACAACTCCTGAGCGATACTAATGCGACGTTGCTTTTGCTCAAAATTTAGCAATTTCGGAACAAACTTCGCTGCCACACGTTTCATGCCCAAAACATCCGAGAAAATTACATGGCATGAGCCGATTGATATGCCAACATCCTCTGCAATTTCCCTAATAGTGATTCGACGATTTTCCAAAACCATTTTCTTCACTGTTGTTTTCTTCGTTTGTTGAGGTGGTTGCAACTCCAGGACGCTCATCGTCATTAACATCTTCTCGGCCTTCTGTAAAGCGCTTGTACCACTTATAAACACTTTTTTGAGATAAAGTAGACTCGCCAAATACCACAGTCAACATTTTAAGTGCGTTGGAGCACTTTATTCAAGAGCAATTATTATTTTTTTCAAAAGTAAAAAATCGAGGAACACACAAAAACGTGACTAACCTTTCCAGTTGTCAAAAACAAACCACTAATCGAAAATGGCTGATAATGCTAACATATGATAAACATATGTGTACTAACATAACAAAAAAAATCGATAATCGAATGTATAATGAAAATTCAAAATTCACCTTTTCTTTTGAACAAACCTCGTACATATTATTATGAAACTAATTGTTTTTCTTAAATTTAAATGAAAACTCAAGTAGTGCTGTGTGTGAGTAATATAGGTAGTAGACTGTTATCTTTTATATGATTCTCTTATCTATGTAAAATTCAATGTGAAATCCCTATGGGCGTTAAATAAATAAACACATCCAGAGTCCAGAGGCGCTATTCCCGTTCTTTTTAAGGAAGATTCCTTAACTTTTTCCTTAGGGTTAAAGCCTTCTTACTTAACTGCGGTTCCGATTCTCTCGGATGACAGTTGTCAGCTGAATTCATAAAAAATGTTAATATTTGAGATGTTTTAACAAGAGAAAAACTCAATATTAAGTATGTTACTAATTACGTTATTATTTGCTTTAAACATAATTAGCTAGTTAACATTATATACATGTTGACATTTTGACAATTCACGTCAAGCGCGGCATTGAATATTGTCGGTACGACCGGACGAATCCAGTGAATTGAAGGCGGTGGAATCACTCCGAGTTCTCTAATCCGGATTCACTCGTTTCGAACTTACACTCAAGGAACGGCAAAGGTTTTGGATTGGAGTCAGAAACGAAAGGCGTCCCTATTCATTAGTGTAATATGAACGATTTATGATTCCGGAACGGCGGACCTATGCGGACCGAAAGGAACGAAGACCGAGTCCGAGGAATCGAGTCCATGTGGCTAAACTCGGAATTGGAACCGAGTTTTAACGGTAACATCAATAGAACAATTAATACTGATTACCGAGTCTGTGCAGACTTTGAATGGGAGAATTTTGGAAAAAGTCATTTGCAGACCAAGGTACATTATACAGAACCGTCGGTCGTGTATTACGGGCAAGGTAATAAGGCGCGTTAAATCCAGGGGTCCTATCCGCCATTCGCTATTTTGAAAAGACACACTAAACCGCTCACTGTGCGCCTTACGGATAATTCGATTAGGTTGAGTTAAGTCCATTAAAAAAGTATAATTATGATTTTAGATTGGAATACATAAATTGTAATTAATATTTCTAATAAATTTGTGGCGCTGTCTCTCAATTTTTAGTATGTGGATCTTATAAAATGGGGCCCAGATTGTTGAATTATAGTCAAGATTGCTTCTCACCAACCCACTAAATAGTAATTTAAAGAACATATAACCGAAATATAAATCGTGTTCAGTCCTGGGAACAATGGTTAGTTTATTGTCGAAGATTATACCAAGGTCAAGGTGTTTAATTTGCTCAACTCTTCTTAGATTAATGTTATTGATGCTATATTGGTATACAATGGGATTTTTGATTCGTACAAAAGTTATTTGACATTTCGATGTTGAGGAACAGTTCATTCCGAGTGCACCATTCTTGTAGCCTCACAAGATGTAATTGCAATACGTAACAGTCATTGGGAGTAGTAATAGTTTTATAGATTTTAAGATTATCAGCAAACAAGAGTATCACGAGTCCATCGAAAATGGTAGTTATATCGTTTAGAACATCCTTATCTGTAACAGCCCATATCGATTGTTTCATACCTATACCTATCCCTATGTAACTAAATTATTTCTCTGTAGTTTTTTGGTTTTGTCAAATGATTCACAATAACGCACGTAATGCATTTTTTTTTAATCAGAAAAATTATATTTTGTATTGTTTATTAATTTATACATTCTTTTACAATAAATAAGTAATTTGAGCAATTTTGGGGACTTTATTTTATAGTTTCACGTGACATTTTGTTTAGAAATTCCCTACAAATGAACAAAAAATAATATGTAGATATACAAAAGGTAAGTAAAGGCTACAAATTATATTAAAAGAGAAACAATTAAATTGCGATACTGTAGCTACATATAATTCATAACTTATTGTTGAATTATAGAGTCATTCAGGACATGGATCTGGATGAAAAAGTACATTACAAATCTAAGAGCCTAAACGTCTCAGTGCCCAACAACGGGTTGTTGCACCCCTCAAATCACATTTATTTTAAATATAACCTAGCCTAGTTCACTGCTTGCGGTTAGGAATAGAACAAATCAAACATGTAAAAAGACAGAAAATGCAATCTTAAAGACATAAAAATTTAAATAGGCGGTACCATATGAAAGTTGACGCAACCGAAGATGTATTAAGTTCACGGAAAGAAAAATCGCTTATAATCGCAATATGGAAACAGGGGAACTATTAACTCATTTGGCAATAACTCTATGATCGATTTAAATTATCAAAAATCACTTCTTAAGGCCAACTTCATCTTTGGGGATGCTATGTGGAGTCTTTTAGAGGATAGGATGAAGTGAACTTGTGTCTTGAAGAGATCCATATTGAAGGAAGGAGGAAACACAGAGGCTGGCAAACCATTCCACAGTCGAGCTGTTAAACACAAGAACGAATCGTAGAAGCGACCCGTTCTCATGTGACAAATTTAAACCGTGTACAAATATTGGGCGCGCATTTGGCGAGTTTTCCGACTGTGCACCGGTGCCGAGGGATCGATGATGCTAGTTTTTCAGAGCATCTTCCATTGAAATACCGGTACAACAAGAATCCCACCTGACGTCTGTGCCAGAAAGATTGCAATCCATTTGATAAAATGTTTTTGATTGATTGAAGAACGTGCTCAAAAGATTGAATACGCAAGAAAACATCGCACGAGTGGTTCCGCCGGAATCCGTACTGACGGTCGTTAATAATTGTGTTCTTCTCGAAGTATGTGAGTAGTATGTCGTTGATCACACGTTCCACCACCTTGGACAGAACTGATGTGATCGTTATGGGGCGGTAGTTGGCTGGGTTGAAGTGGTCACATTTTTTAGGTATGGGATGAATGACTGCTTTTTTTCAACCAGATTGCACAGAGCCACATTTCAGGGACATTTTAAAGAGCTTTGTCAAAATTGGAGCTATTTCTGCCGAACACCTCTCCAATACCAGGACAGGTATTCCGTCAGGCCCACTAGCTTTATTACACCAAGCCCCCGTAAGACATGGAGTACATCCCGATGCCGGATCTTCAGCTTTTTCATATAGATACCACAGTGAGGAACCAACGGCGGGATAGAGCCTTGATCATCGGGGACCGAATTTTCCGCGAGCATTTTCCCTAAAAGGTAGGTTTTTACGGTGGCGGTGTTCGCTAGTGAACCGTCGGATCTGGTAAGAGGTGGCATACTAGATTTGCAGAAATTGCAACCTATAGAGCTTGCTAGCGACCAGAATGCTTTGCTGCCATGTGGGTAGGCAACTAGCTATTCGCTGATCTGTTAGATTTACTTTGAAATACTCTAATTTATTCTGATATACTTTGATGAGCATGTCCTCCTCCACAGTGATATATTTACACATATGCTTATATCGCCGGGTTTTGTAAATGAAGTTACTAATAAAATTAAAGCTCTAGATGTAAATAAATCTCTTGAACCCGAAAATATTCCGGCTATCTTTTTTATTGAAATGTGTGTCAATTTTATTAAGTCCTGAAACATTTTTTTTAAATTCGTCTCTTAAAAATGGTCCTTTGCGAACTATTGCAAAACTAGGTTCTTGACATCAATATTGAGAAAGGGGAATCGGCTGGATGT